>JADDOH010002349.1:0-147893 GCA_016648135.1 Agrypnia vestita
TTTCATATGCAGCCTCACTCCCCCGCACTGTGAGATTTACCTCTTGGGACCGGTCGTCTGAGGAACACATTCCATTTGCGCCGTGAATTCTAAGTCCGCGCACCGGTCCGCGGGCCCCGACGGCGCTGGCCACTGTTTCATCGACGAGAGTGACGGTCGAACCCTCATCGAGAAGCGCGTAAATTTTCACTTGTCCTCGGGGCCCACTCACAGTCACCAACAAAACTTTTAATAGTACGGCATATCGCCCATTGTCCAATTTTGCGTGCCCCACTGGATCATCGCGGGGCGCCGTAACATTCGTCGCGGGGGTGCTAGTTGGGGCGGCCGCGGCGGCGCCGCTTGACCCGCGCGGTGGCGCGCTTCGCGGGGCGCCTCGCCCGCCTCGCCGATGTTGATCGCGGCCACGCCCGCCTCGCCCGCCGCGCCCGGATCGATGTTCTTCAGCGGCTTGGGGCGGGCGGCGATTTTCCTCTAAGTGCAGCGAGTGGTGGTGTGGTGCTCGGCATCCATTTTCGCCGCACCGCTTGGCCTTGCAGTTAGGCAACATATGCCCCCTTGTCAGGCAATTAAAGCAGACAGCGGCCCGCCTTGCCAATGTCCATCTCTCCCGTATGGGTTTATTCCAATACGCCCTACAATCCAGCAGGGCGTGATTTGCCATATGGCAGGCGCAGCATCTGGCGGCGCTCGTTGACGGTCTACTTTCTTCACCGTCTTCCGTCAATTGGTGAACTTGACCGCTTCGGCGGGCGGTCATCTTCTGGCTCGCTTTTGGTCTACATCCGGCGTATGGCGCCATGTCCAATATGTCGACCAGCCAGTCCGATAAGTCCTTTATTGTGATGTTGGTTGGTCCGCCTCTCCTTGAATTCAGCCACATTAATTTCGCCGACATGGGAAGCTTGCCGACCATTTCTGTAAGTAGCTGCGGTGACGTCAGGTATTTCCGGTCAAAGCCATGCACGGTCGCCACCACATTTCTGATGGCTATAGCATAATCCGTCAGCGCGTCTATCGGCGAATCTTCAGTGATCCGTGGGTGGCGGCGGACTCTTTCCAGCATGCTATCAATAATGTCCTCAGAATTGCCGAAGCGGTTTTTCAGTGTCCGCATAATCTCCTCCAAATTCTGTGGGTCCACTAGAAGCGGCGCGACTGCTTCGCGCGCTCGTCCTTTCAGCGCCGTTTGTAGGCGCATAATATTTTCAGGCGGCGACAATCCACATAAAACTGACGACTGCTCATACTGCGCCAGGAAAGTCGGCCACTCGAAGGGGTCTCCGGAAAAATGCGGCAATTCTTTGACGCCTGATTGTCGCGCCAAAATTGCTGAAACCGGCGCCTCTCCCGCAGTAGGTTGTGAGCGAGTGCTGTTGGCCTGGCGTGAATTGAGCGCCTCTTCAATCAGTGAGTTGACCATCCGTCTTTGTTCCGGATGGCTCAGGACCCAATCTCTCGTGAATGTGCTCGGTTCTGGACAACGGCCCCGCTGTCCAGATCGGTCTGATGACACAATCGCGTACTCCTCCATGACGTCATCGGCCGCGGCAACTGGTGGGCGGCGGGTGGTGACGTCATCGGCCGCGACAACTGGTGAGCGGCGAGTGGTGACGTCATCGGCTGCGACGACTGGTAGGCAGCGAGTGGTGACGTCATCGGTCGCGACCACTGGTGGGCGGCGGGTGGTGACGTCATCGGTGGCGGCTGGTGTCGGCCGCTTGGGTGTGACATCATCAGCGGCGACCGAGGCTGGTCGCTTGGATGCCGCCCTGGTCGGTTGCACATTTGCAGCTTCGGATGCGTCTGCCTTTGCTGAGCAGATCCGGATGAGCGCCTCCGCGTGCTCTCGCTGGAGTTCTCGTATGAGCTGCTGTTGGCGCCGGATCTCCGCCGCTTGCCGGCGGACGGTGTCCTCCGTGGATGTCGTGGAGGCCCGGTCCACTTCAGAACCGGCTCGTTCCGGTGCCACAGGCTCGTCCTGGTCGTGGTCTCCCCCAACAGAGTGTCTCGATCCCTCTTGAGACATGGTGGTCGTCAGCGAAGCTCAGATCTCCGGCTCGAACAGGACCAAAATGTTCCGGATGGGAACACCTTTTTTATGCGGCTCAGTAGTCTTCGCTGGTGGGGCAGAGATCGCCACCAGAATTTGCAGTGAAGCTCGTAGTCCGTGGATATGCCAGAAGTCAAACGCCGAAGTAGTGCTTTTATCGTATTAAAGTCGAAGAAAAAATCCGAAGCGAAGTCCAAGTCAGAAAGCAGTGGTCACAAAAATCCAAGAAAGCAGAGTCCAAAGTAGGTAAGCAGGGTCAGGAAGAAAAGGCAGCAAGAAGATTGTCCAAATAGCGGTTCTCGTACCGACGCGTGGCGTATCAGTGGTACCCGCTCAAAAAATGCATTTTATTTATACAAAATTCAAAATTTCACAAGATTGCGTCATAGCATATTACAGAAACCAATGAGATTGCGTAATTCTGGGAAGGCGCCGCAGCGCTCCCAGCGGCCGAGCGGTGAACTACGTCATTCGCGGTTGCACAATTTCACCGCGCGGCAGATTTCATATGACAGATACAAATTAATTCATAAAAAATGCATTTTAGCTCCCAAGAGACTAATACTGTGTTATTTTGTAATAACAGACCTAGCAGATGATAATAACACAGTTATTTGGACGGGCTGGGTCATACAAGGCCCAAAAAACTAAAATTAAATTTGCCACAAACGGCTCAAATTTTCAAAAATTCATAAAAAATCAAAAACAGCATTTTTACAAGTTTTGCTATGACAAATGTGATTTGCGCATGCAAGCGCTCATTTTAACAGTAATTCCAAAAATTTCAGGTAAATATTTACTGAGTTATAGGCATTCAAAAAAGCGCCAAAAACCAATTTCTTTATTTCACTCTCAGGCGCGCCTATATCATTCCACATGTATAAAAATACATTCTCCAGACAGGCATTCAGATAAGGAATGCAATGACACTACATAAGTAGGAATTCGTCCACGGTAAGCCGCTCTGATTGTTGATAAAAAATTCAACTTTTTAATATCCTCCACGGCGAGCCGTGTGCGCGAGCTTACCGCGACGTGGGCCCGCAAACAGGCGACTACCGTTTCCAAATCGAGAAAAAACCAACATTTTTCTCACGGTCTTCCAGTACTCATTCATTTCATGCTGACCATCTCCACGATGGCGCCCGGTGCAGGCCTTCGGGCCCCCGTGGAGGGTATCCCATATACGCATCTCAGACGGGGGCTCGGAATTGAGTACTAGGCGTTAGAAGTTATAGCCGGTCAGGTAAGTTTGTAAAATCTCTGAATATTCAAAAAACATTTATTTGCCCGTCGGCGGATTCAACGGCGGAAAGAAAGAGACGAGACCCTCTGCAGCGAGACTCGTCTCCCGTGTTGGCGAATATTGCGTGCCACACTCATGCCCATTTAGTGTTGGCGAACATCGCGGGTACCGCGTGCCACACACATACTTTACTTTGGGGCGTTACATCGCGGAAGAATCCCTTCGGCTCAAACTTCTAACCTTTGTCCACGCACCAACAGGTGCCAAATAAAAAATTATTTATTTCCATTTTATTCATAAAAATTCATAAAATTCCAATACATTTTTCTCATCAGAGATTCAACATAATGCACATGACAATATTGCATACAAAAAAGGGCGCCAAGCGCTGCTTCCTACAAGACATCAACATATTTTAAAAATATTTTCATAACATATACAAATTCCACACATATTTGTATCGACACTTGTAGCTGGAAATAACATCGGCAGCCAAACAGGCTGCATTTTTCATATTCATTCAACAAAGGGCCAATCTCCGGTCTAGTGTCCGGGCGATGTTGTTCTACAGCTAGTTGGAAGCAGTATGCGCGCGCGGCCCCCCTCCAGTCGCGGCAACAGCCGCTGGGCACTGACTTGCGCGCGCTCCAAACGGCAACCCGATTTTCAGTAGCGGCATACACGCCTCGTCTCCAATGCAATTTTCTGTATGTAGCGGCTGATTTATTGTGGACACGCGCCGCTCATAGTGGTCATGTTATGTTCTCATTTTTTACATGGCTCAACCCTGTCCGTTCCACTTTATATAATTTACTTATAAAAACGTATGTTAAAAAGAGACGAAAATTCATACAAAGCCTCAAGAAAGCGAAATTATCTTTAAATTTCTCATAGCATTTACGGCATAACCTTTTCAAACAGCCTAAACGTGGATTTTTTTTACAAATTTTGCATCCATGTGACAATGTTTTATTTTTTGCAGAACGTAGGTATAGTCTTACGTTTTTCAAAAGAGTCGCTTATTGGTCTTGTTGTTAGGACTCTCGTCTCGTGATCCAAAGGTCGCGTTGATGTGACACGTATTCCAAGTTCGCATCTCTATTTTTTAAAAAATCATCTTTAAGTAACAAAAGGCCTAAAAATGCAATTAAATCTACCGTGTAAACTTTTCGATAATTCTAATCGTTTTTTTTTAAAATAGAGATGCGAACATGGAACTCGTGTCACATCAATATTCTTACTATTTTCAAATTAAGCTAAATGCTTGCGCTATGAAAATAGGAGTAACTTGTTTGTCTGGAGTGAGATTCGAACCTGCGACCTTTGGATCACGAGACGAGAGTCCTAACCACAAGACCAACAAGCTACTTATATTTATCTTATCGATCTAGGAGGACGTCTCACTCTCTATAGGTCTCACTCTCATTTCGGTGTGCGTGTTTATTTTTATATATCTCCTTGATGTTACGATTTAATGACTTGACAGAGGTATAATAAAGACCACACATTTTACATGTTCGACTTGATAATTTCCAAATTTGGCAAAAAAAAATGGAAAAAGTAATTAAGTGTTCTTTACGATTAGGAATAAGTGCACTGTGAACAACAAAACTTTTTCTCCAGTGTATTAATGCAAATGTACTTTTAGGCCGACTATATATATATATACTTGGATCTCGACTTCTGGAGTGAACGGGTGTGCTTGCCATCAATTCAAAACAGAACTCGAAATACAAGGTGAAAAATCCCTTTGAAAATGGCCAGTGCTATCTGTGAAATGTTGGGTACAATATAACAGTCTTTCTCAAGACCACAATACGCGGGTTATCCTAGAAAATAATCCTTCATCTTTTACCCGCGAAAATCTTAATATTAACATATATATATATATGTTAGTATTAATTTATTTGGGGGTAACCCGCGTCAAAATCTGATCCTCAGAAGGACCATTCGTCAACCGACGTTTCGCCTGAATCACAACAGGCATATTCAGGGTGTCTTGTTAATAAATTTCCGTCACGAGGGGCAGGGCGAGCACGTCCTTTCGTATCGGAAGCTTATTACCAAGTGAGGTCTGGTAAGTCAAAATCTAAATTTGGGTACTTTGGTCATTATTGGCCTGAATGGTTTTTGGGAATTTCGTATTAAATATTGGGTGTTATTGGCCTTAAACGCCATTAAGGCCAATAAGGCCGCAACGTAATGAAGAGTGTCGCCTAAAGTGCACAAGTAAGATAACTAACGGAGATAGAAAATATTTGTGAAAGTTATTGGTTCCTAAAGATGTAAATCGACAAAAATAAATAAATGTGTGATGATTTTAAATCGTAGCATAGACGCATCAAAACCCAAAAAGGTAAAAAGTTCAATAATGCTTTTTATTTCCATTTTATGGAGGTATTTCACATATATGGAAGCATTTCAATGCCATAAAAGTATCTTTTAAAGTTTAGTATAATTTGTGTATTTTCAATCTCGTCGATTTTTTTATCATTTCAGCTAAAAATCCAACATAAAAAAATTCAGAGATAGAAAGTAATGTCTTTTCTAAAAAAATCTATAAATTGATTAAGATATTATAACGTGGTATCTTGTACAGTAGCCGGCAAACATCTTGAAATTTTACAGCGTAGTGGGGAGAAGTTTGCGCATCTACCTTTCCACCAAAGAGACCCAAATTTTGCCTTCTGCGCATACCCCCACTACGCCAAAGAATTTCAAGAAGTTTGCCGGCAACTGTATCAACGTGTAAAAAATATTCAAAAGTTCCGCGATTTTTTTGTAAAAAAAAGTTCGTCACAGTATAAAATTGTATTCTAAACATAAATCCAAATACTTAAAAACGAAATAAAAATATGAATTTACGATTTATCAGCTTAGTTTTTTCTATCTTGAAATTTTTCAAAGTTATGACTCTATTTTGTAAGAGATGCGAGTATCTATCTCAAATCTCAAGTCAACATACCGGTTTGTTGCATTTTGTGTCTACATATGTACTTGTTTTCTCTGCTGGTCTTGAAATTATCATTTGAAACTTCAATTTTTGTAATTTAAGATAAAAAAAAAAAAATACATATATATATATATATATATATATATACAACTTTTTCAATTGATGTGTGCACCATCCAATGAATACATATTTTACATTTAGTATGATATAAATCTTTCATTTAATAAAACAGATTCTCTAGGTATAGGTTCATTATAACTAGTATTGTACATATTATATTTAAACATATCATGTCTAAATGTTTTCTTTCGCATATAAGTAATATTTTCTAACTGCATAAAAGTAAAACGCAAGAATGTAATATAAATATCATAATAATTGAGTTGTTGTTAATCATATTATAATTATAGTTTGGTTATGCATTACAAAGTATCGTTTATGTGTAATTTTAGAATAATTTCCTTTTGAATTTTTAATCTGCAGACTAATTAGGTATAACAATTTACTACTCTATTAAGTAAATACATGTTTTTAGTCATATGCGCCTGAGCAATAAGATGATGGACAATATTATTATTATTATCCTCTTTTAAATAAGTAAAGCTTTTATTATTAAATTAAAAGAATTTCAGGTTTTTTCCTTTTTATTTTTCATGATTAAAAATGATGATAGCGACATCTATCTTTTTGTCATATAAGCTATAATTTTGAAACTTTTCATTGTACCACAATGCTTAAATAATATTCTTTATTTGTAAAATAAATAATCTCAAGTCAAAACCACAAGACTTATTATATAAAAAAATACATATACATATGTATTTACTAACCTTGTAATAATTTTTTTCATTTAAATGTAATTTTTGTATATATTTGACTTTTCCAACTGTTAGCCAATTTTCTTGATGTATTTTTGTAATAATTCGTAATATTTTATATATTCAGTTTTCTTAACATGTATTGTATAATTGTTAATTTTTTGAAATAAATATTTTTTTAATGAGCTAACCATCTTTTAATTAAAGCCTAATAATAAATATAAATTTAAAATTGGCGCCAATACCTACCGCCTAACCCCCCACCATTTTGCAGGGGGCGTGGCCTGGTTTAGTTCCAGAGAATTCCGCCGCTGCGTGGTTTTCAATTGCTGGAAAGCCGTAGATGATTTTACTACTTTAAGTGTCTTATCTATATTATTATGTTATCTATGGTTGTCCCCCATTCTAGGGATGGGTCGTCGACGTATTTACCGTCGACGAAACGAGACCGTCCACGTCCATCCATCGACGAGACGATCAACTAGTTGAATTCGTCAACTAGTTGACGCGTTTACTTCGTTACGCGGACGTCGCGGACGTTCTATCTAAACATCGGGACGATGATCAACTGTCTACGGTTCAACGCGACGCTTCTCGACGGCTCAACCGCTATTTTTATGACGTTAATTTTTAAAATTTAAAGAAGTTCGAAGGAATATAGTTTCGGGGAAAGTAAAACCGCTACTTATGCTTATTTGTAAAAAGAAATATTTTATTATTTATTTGTTTACGCACATTATAGGCTTTTACATATTGTTTTATATACTTCTTTCTATATATAACAAAGAAAGAAGTAGGTATACACAGCAATATCAGGTATTAGCAGTAAAATATAAATATAAACTACATATATAAGCAGTGAAAGTATTGGGTATAAGCATTAAAATGTGAGTAAATAAAATGGAAGGAAACAATGATTTTGGGTAATAAAGGCACCAGTTATGAGGTGCGGTAAAAAATACTTTACATTTATTTATTATCTATAAATTTATAAATAAATACATAATTTAAAAATACTTTACATTTGAGATGTTATATAGAAATTTATTGAAGAATACATCTTTCAAAGTCACGCTTTCACTTTGTGGTGACATTATTAATAAATAAATATATCTGTATTATTTGTCAACTTTAGTTTAAGGCTCAATATGAGAAAAGGAACATTGTTCCCGAAACATGTAAAAAACCAATAAAAAGTGGTGTAAACAAAATTATAATAGATTTATTTTTTTATCTATAAAGTTGAAAATAGGGAATTTTTAATAAAAATTAATTAAACCTAAATTCAAGATTATATTACATATATAATAATTAATGTTGGACTCCTGAATAAGGACCATAGTTAGGTATAAAAAAATTTATTCCCTACAAGTTATATCATTTACATGCTTAAGTTGAAAAGTAAGGAAATAACACAATAATTAAATTTTAGCATCCCTTTTCAGGTAGATATAAGAAGTCGAGATCGATCGAATAAAATATTGATTTTAGAAAAATATCTAGCCGGCCTGTTAATTAATAATAGTTCAATAAAAAATAAAATAATTAAACAGAATTGTTTTATTTTATACAGCGTAAAATTGGGAATTCACCGAATCGTCGCACGTGACATCACAAAAAATCAAGTAAAAAAATAATAGATAATAGCTTATTAAGCCTATCTCGCCCTACGCATGTATTCAAATTTCAAATCTGTAGTCATAGTTCGTGTACACAGATCTGCACTCTATGGCAGTGTACTTTAGAGTTGAAATGAAATTACCCATCCAGCCGTCTATGACGTCTATGGCATCTACAAGTCGACAGCGAAAGATGAGAGAGAAATGAACGGAGACGGTTTGTCTTGCTCTCGCTCGTTGCTTTGCATTGTGTTATAATGTTATAATCCCGAATCGTCCACCGTCTACGAATTCAACTAGTCCATGCGATAAACGTAAACGGTCGACGCGTCGATGCAACGTCAACGGTTGATTTCAACTAGCACAGAATATAGACCAAAATAGAATGGCAACTGTTATTTGCAAAGTGACATCTTGCGATTATGGGAGATATTATTATTTATTTATATATTTGTCC
The DNA here is from genome assembly GCA_016648135.1 of Agrypnia vestita. Lineage (NCBI taxonomy): Eukaryota > Metazoa > Arthropoda > Insecta > Trichoptera > Phryganeidae > Agrypnia > Agrypnia vestita. The sequence continues at coordinate 9,147 of JADDOH010002349.1, forward strand.
TTTTTTTCTTTATTTATTTATTTATTTCAATTAAATGAATATTTAGACCGTATTCTGAAAATAGCAATATTGCTATTTCTGTATCTTGACAGTTATTGTATAACATTATAATGCTGTTAATTTTAACGTTTTAAGTTTGACAGGTTTGAAATTAACGAATTCAAATAATCAGATAAGCTCTAAAACGTAAACAAACGCTAAGTTATTCACATATTATGAATAACTTATTTTACTTTCGTTTATTTACGTTTTAGAGCTTTCTGATTGATTGAATTCATTAATTTCAAATCTGTCAAACTTAAAATGTCAAAATTAACTGCATTACAATGTTATAAAATAACTGTCAAGATACAGAAATAGCAATATTACAATTTTCAGAACACGGCTGTTTGTTTCTGAAAATGAAAATAAGGTTTAACAATAAAAGATGGTACATTTAATTAAAAATGTATTATCCACTAATTCTATAATAAGAGTCAGAAAAAGAATTGGCAAAGAAAACTGACAATTATTTTTAAATTCGTCAATATTGTTACAGCATATTTTTTAAATTTTACACACTACCTCTCTGTAAAAGAAAAATCTCATGTTTAGAGAAGGAATATGTTTACATAATGAACATAATTTCAGATTAAAATAGATGATTTTGTTTTAAAAACAATGTTCATATTTAAAATTCATTCAATTCAAAAACATAGAATTAATATTTTTTAAAATACCAAAACTCGCAAAGAAAATAAAAATTCAATATTATATATTTTGTAATTATTAATATTTTAGAAAATAAAATGTAACATTGATCAGTAAATAATTTACACCACAAGCTACCATTTTAATAGATAAAGGAAATCAATGATTTGTGATGATTATACAAAATAAGATTACACTTCGTATTCATGTGGTAGTCAATTTTCATTGCCTGTTAATATTATTACTAATATTATTTAAGTGATGTGATAAAAAATGTAACATTCAAATAATATATTTTTTAGATTCAGAATGATTGTTTTATGTATATACATTGGAAAAATTCAACAAATATTGATTTAAAAAAAACATTGCAATAAATTCCTACCCAATTCGATGTAAAATATTTGGGAGCAATTATAAATCATAAACTAAACTTTACATTGAACACAAAATATGTAACAAAAAATATCAAAATGAATTTCACCCTTGGAAAGAATCAGAAGAGATCAAAACAGAATTGTGCAAAAATATATTATATAACGCAATAATTGTCCCCCGCATCAACTACTGCGGCACTATACTATTTCTGGGTTGAAGAAGAATTGAAAAAATAACAATACTCGAAAAGAAAGCATTAAGAATTATACTAAAAATAAATCAATACACAAGAATTAAAGTGGTGCTAGAAAGTTTACCAATAATAGACAAATAATTAAATTTAATTATATTTCTACTTATGTATAAAATTAATAATGGATACAACATCTTTGAAGTATTAAGAAAAAACAAACACAAACACTGCACTGCACAAGAGAAGATGAAAAGATTACATTAAAAAAAAATCACAAATTTTAATCATGCACAGTGCTATATATAAAACTACTACTACAACGAAACTATACATAAAACTACCAGGGACATTAGAGATGTAAATAATATAACAACTTTAAGAGGAAACTAAAAAAATATGTGATACTTTAGTTAGAATAAAATTTTAAATAATTATATGTAATGCTGTATATATAAAGAAATATAAAATTATTATATTTCCTATTTAAAGAATAAATTTTTTAAATAATAAAAAAAGGTTAGGAATATCATCTAAATGATCAAAAGTGTGAAGATATGATAAACAGAGTACATTCTAATGGGTTGACAGTATTTTCAACGATTCTTACATACATATACATTACACATACATAATAATTATTCTGGATACACAACAAAAAAAGTATTCTTTTCATTTGTCATTTTACACTTCAATGTTCAGAATAATTATTTTCAATTAAATAAGCGTATACAAGAACAGATATCAATAAGACATCATTTACAATGCATTGCAAATAATATAACCGGTAAGTAAGATCAAGCGGTTTGAAACTAAAAAAGTAGAACAAATGATTTAATATTTTTTATGCTTATAGCGTTAAAAACCACACATATTTTTTTTAAACGTCTAATGATTTCGATACTGTATTATATCTTCATCAGGACGATCGGACAATAACTTCCATAAGTTTAATTTGTAAGGAAAAAAGGCAAACAGTGTTTAATGATCGCAAAATTATATGGCTTTCTCAAAATTCACAAAGGAAACAGCCCCATCAGATCAGCAGTATCCCAATGTAATGCAATTCCCCAACATTCAAAATAACTTCAATCATTACAAAAATATTAAATAACTCCAACGTATTTAAACCAAAGTATACAATTAAAATTTCATGTAGTCAATACCTTAAAAGATATTGAATGAAAAGTTAGTATCATTTGATATTGCAAGATCATTCTTTAATGTTCCCATTCAGGAAAGCAAAACACTAATTTTAGATATACTAAAAACACCAGATTTGTCGGAAGGTCTAAATGATTTATCTCTTTTATAAAACCTTGTCTCAATCAAAATATAATAAAATAGTTAAATTATGCTGTACCCATTGATAAACCTTATAAGCAAATATAAGGTTTATCGATGGGTGCATGTGAGGATATCCAAATCCTTGCAATATTCAAAAAATTCTAAAACAAATAATTGAAAATCAATTTGATAAAGAAATTTATAACATCTAACGCCGATATCTCAAAACTGCATTTTTCACTTAATACACTAAAGTACTCATGGTTCGATATTATTATGCACATTATTTTTACATTTCTAATAATATTTTACGAAGTCCACTGTCTGTGAAGCCTCTTTGTCGATGCTTACATCTGCATGGATTTTTAAGAATGCTGCTACAGACCGGTTAGGCAGCAACGCTTTCTTTCTTCTTCTTCTTGATTTTAACCTTAAAAATAATACAATCTGTTAAATTTGACAACGCTGGAAAATGACAGATGAGTGTGTCCATTTTTAACTAAATTTTATTAACAATTAAATTAAATAAATGGGTATTAACAATTAAATTAAATTAATAAGTGTGGGAGAGTGTGTCCATCTTTAATTAAATTTTATTAACATAAACATACTTTGACTAAATTATTTATTTTGTAAATTTATTTATGAAATTACTTTTTAGTTTACTAGTTTAATATTTTAGTACTGTTATTTAAATTTATTTTATTCATGTTGTAAACATTTATTAATGTATGTATTGTGTATTAAAAAAAATACAACACAAGCAATCATTGTTTAAAAAATATTTAGTTATAGATTATAGTTGTATATTCTTACCCTCATCTCCTTTGCTGGAGCTGTGTTCTGAGGATTCCATTGAGATATTTATCCGTCACACCAATATTCATCTCCTTGGACTTGAATCTGTAGACATAATAATTTTACTTATCATTTACACATGTCAGTGGGAAGTTCTGTTCTTTCTAAAACCAGCAGTGAAATTATAATAACTCTTAATTAATAATTGTATGCATGTTATACAAAGATAATGATGTAATAATAATTAACCATAATTTTTTTTGTATTTTAATCATACGGAAAACTTGGACAAATGAGTCAACAGTATTGAGATTTTATGGGAAACATAGCCTGTAAATTTATAGGAAACAAGATTTTGGAAGGGATAAAATAATACATAAAATCTAGAATTCGGTTAATTTTAAATTAGTAATCCTCTGTGACTACATTCAAAACAATTTTTTGGATATTGCTGCCTTCGCTTTTATACCCTATGTAAATTAGTTTTCCTTTGTAAAATAACTTTTTCTAATAAACTTTCAAACACAATTATAATAAAACATTCCAAATATAATTAATATAAATATAAAATACAATCACTCACGTGTATTTTCGGTTTCAGTATGACAGTTCAAAAGGACCATAAAATATTTCGTTTTTGTAGCAGATATCCTTTGTGAAATGTCAATATTCAGTTTCATATCGAAACAAACATATTATCAGAGGATGTCAATGTCGGAGGCGGTGACGTGGTAGCGGGATTGTAAAAAATAAACAAGCAAAATCGCCACAAAATAAAGACATATTTGATATTGAAAAATTAAAAGAAATGGCGTCGCAAATTGTGAACCACAGAATATTTGTGAACAGTGTAACCAATGTGAACATTTTGCGAAACCAACATTAATACCACTACAATAATTGTTAAAATAGTTGGCAAGGGTAGGTAAGTACTGACACCAAATTAGAACCGCCGAAAAACGAAATTTAAAAAATTTCCCATAAAAGAATTGATGCCATTATAACGGAATCGAAACTTTATGGATAGAGTGCGCAGGCCCTGTCAACTAGTCCGTCCATTCAACGCCCATCCCTACCCCATTCCGTTATTTTGGGTTGCCAAGGTAAATAAAAATTTGTTTTCCTTGTGAAAAAATTATCTACCAAAAATCGAGTAAAACGGAATTAAAAAAACAGATACGAGATAATGATCTACCACAAATGGTTAAAACCAGGTAAAAGAAGAGATAAAATATATTTTAGTGGTTATTAAAATACGAAATATACAAGAAAAAAGATTAAAACGAACCCCAAGCCAGGAAAGCTGAAGACACAAAAATGGTTGCTAAGCAACTCCTTCATGATCTTGATACAACTATATTTATCTTAGGGGCCATCCATAAATTACGTCACACGGTAAGGGGGGAGGGGGTCAACAAAGTGTGACAAGGAGGGGGACAAGTCACAAGCTTCGTGACATCACATTTATAAATCTAAAGTATTAAAACTCAACTCTAACGTAAACCTTTAAAATATTAATATACACATTGAATGTTCCTAACATTATCCAAGTAGAGAAAGAAGTACCTGCTATGCCATTCATAAATAATATAAAGGAATGGTTTCAAAGTCATGGACACAAGATGATTACATTTTACATCGTTCATCTGTGTTATGTTTTGTAATATTTCTAAAATGCTTAATTTATTGTTGGTTTTATGAATTAGTTGAAATAGAATGAACTAGTGAAGAAGAATTAGAAATATATAAATAATTTTGGAATTGCTGTTTTAATTTGTAGCGGCGCTCAGCCGGCTCGCGCCATCTACCTGCCTACGAGCGGGGACCCTTTTTATTAGGTTAACATAAACAACGTCTGCGGCGGAGACATCGCCGGTTACGTAAACAAATGTAAGCAAAGGGAATCGGATGAGATGACGCCGTGCCCCAGTCTAGATTCATCTCAAGTACCGCCCGGTCGTTGTTTAGAAAACCTGGGTCCGCGTCTCATATCTGTGGTACATTTCTCTTTGTCCTATACTTTCGATATTTTACTATTTTATTTTGTGATTGATAATTAACTTATGTGCACACTGTAACACTGTATATTTTATTTGCTCCCGGAGCCTAACTCCGGTCGAGGAATAAACGTTAAATAACAGATCATTCTTTCATTCCATCGACCTACGGATATTCCCAACAAATTTGATAGTTTCTAAATTTTAAATTGCAAAATATGTGACATCACACCAGGGGAAGGGGAGGTCACACAAATGTGACCACCTGAGACAAGGACCGGGGAGGAGGACCCAAAAATCATGAAATTCGTGTGCCCGTAATATATGGATGTCCCCTTAGTGGAATTAAAATATAGATCAAAACTAATAAACCAGTGAAATTTTTTTTGTAATCTGTCATTAAATAACAAAGAATCTCTTGGCATTGGGCTGAATCTAAACGGATCGCAGCATGACGCTGCTCTACCTCTACCTCTACAACACCCTACCACGTACGTAAGTCATCTACAAACGATTTCGGGTTCCGACATCGAACTTAAGATTGGTCAGAGGCGGGACGCCATGGTGCTGGGACATTTAGCCGCATGGTGCAGTACTCCTCCCGTCTCTTCGGGCTTCGACGGAGGCCCCCGCGGGCGAGAGCCGCCTGATAGATATCACATTGGAGTCTTTCGACTCGCAGAACTCACATCACATATCACCGCCCGATTTGCCTAAGCGGAATACAGATTTAGAGGCGTTGAGGCCTAATCCAATGGAAGGTAATATCGCACCCCCGCCGGTCAATGATCGGTCATCAGAAGGATAAAACTAACCTGTCTCACAACGGTCTAATCCCAGCTCACATTATCTTTTGATGGGTGAACAATCTGACGCTTGGCGAATTCTACTTCGCAATCATAGGAAGAGCCTCATCGAAGAATCAAAAAGCGGCGTCACTATAAAGACAGAGCTTAGTGTATTTTAAGGTTGATTCGTACAAAAAAGGCATGTTTTTGTGAATTTTTTGTGACGACACAGTTAAAATCTCTTTATTAAAACCATAGTACATTAAAGTATGATATTTGAAGAATATTGTGTAAAATTTTCAAGACGAAATATTAAAAAATACGGCAATGGCAGCAATTATTCAGACGTGTCTCGGAAAAAAGTAGAATTGCGGTGTCCATCATAACTTGGTGCTAGATCATCTGAAATCAAAAAATCAAAGTTCATTCGTTAGATAATAGATTTTCCCAGGTAACGCTGGGAGGGTTTTTTGAAATTTCAATTTTTCAATTTTTTGGAACACTTTGAAGGGATAAACGCGATTTTTTGCGAAAAATATCGACTAATTTGTTATTAAAAAATAAAAATTAATAACAAATTTGAAAAAAAGTCGTTATCTCGTAAATTATGTACAAGAAATAGTGTTCAAAATTAAAAGGATCGGTGCAGAGTAGGTTTTGAATTTATGATGGAACATCCGATTTGAACCACGTGAGATGTAGGGAAAAATGCTTTAAAGTTTTGCACACTGTAAAATTCAAAATAAAACTCAACACTTATTTTATACTTACACATAATCGTCGATGCCATTTTCACACAGCAAAGAGCTTTCATCATCAGCATCTTTTTGTCCTTGTCTACGCAAAACTCTTCCAATACAATAGCACGTCCGGTAGTCCTCAGGTGAGCGCGTCTCTTAGCTGCCCGAGCAGGTATAGAAAATCATTCTGAGTATCGCTCAAATGTTCATAATTTCGTCAATTTTGCTCCGATTGACTTGAAATTTTGACACAATATTCTTGCGATGTTATACATTCATTTAAAAAATTAAAAATAAAATGCAAAAAAAAAGTTAAAAATCTTACCCCCCCTTAATGCGGAATCCAACTCGTCTGTGACGTCACACGTCCGCACAGCCGGGCGCCGGAGCACGAAACGCTATGTACACCGGGTACGAGTGATGACGTCATGCGACTCTACCAGGCATTATTCAGGCAAAACACAAATTTAAAAGTCTATAACTTTGTTAGTTTTTGAGATATCTTAATTTTACTTTCAGACTTTTTTTCAATTTTACTCAAATTTTTATTTCCATTCATCGAAAAAAAAATAGAAAACCTCTGTTACTTAAAACAATTTATTTAATAAATTCAAGAAGAAATATAATTTCAAAAAATTTGATAAACATACAAGATAGCATTCAATTATGCCCCTTGTTCTGTACTAACCTCTTAAAATGTGAAAAAGTATTAACATATAAATGTCAATTTTTCTTTCGTTTGTACAGTTCTATGGTTATCATTTGTCATCTACAATTGTCATTTTTGAAATGGAAAGTAGGTCGTCTTTGGAGACGGGTGACTGCGAAAATGATACGCAACACTGGAATTATGCGCCCGATTCTGTATTATTGCATATATTTGGATACCTGAATGCAAAAGATCTTCTTAATACAGGACTCGTGTGCCACTTGTGGTGGAGGATAAGTCGTGATGATATAATATGGAAACATCTGTTTATTCGCGATTACCATATAAATCCCAGTATTCCAATAATGCCCGGTAAGGAATATATGCCTATTAAATATATTTATTGAATGAACACTATATTCTAAAATATATATTTATTTCTAGGGGCTTTGGGCTGGCTGGAAGAATACAGAAGATTGCATTGTGATGTCCCCTTTGTCCAAAGTGAATGCTTGGATGCCCATTCACACCAAGTTCTTCATGTGTCATTCTCACACAACGGACACATGTTTGCAACCACATCGAAAGACGGCAATGTTATGGTGTTAATTCTTTTTTTTCTTACTTTTTACATAACCTCAACACTTTTAAAAGTCAACAAATTAAAGACTTACACTTGTCCAGCCTAGCAATTCTCTCTTAAATTGTACTTCTTGTGATATCTATTTATTTTTAACATGCCTAACCTTTCTAATAATCTTATATTATCCATCCACAATTATCATAACCAATTTTTTTTTGACCCTGAATTGAGTTTCATTGGCAAGTAAGCCCTAGTTTTTCTCTGAAGATATGGAAACATTTTTAAAAATGTAAAATGCAATACATGTCACTAGATTTAACATTTAACAGTTTAATATGTAATAATATAACAATTAATATTTGCACAATTATTTTTTAGGTTTGGAATTCAGCCTATCCCTGCACATTAAAATATCTACATAGCATGAAAGTATTCAGTTGGAAGTATACACAATTCAGTCAGTTTAACTGTTCAGACACCTTGCTCTTAGTAAGTGGAGTTCACTTCGGCTCACCCCATAGCACATCTGGAGAGATAGCTGTGTTTACATTGCAAAGTATGCTATACATTTTTTCGCTGTTATGTATTATTTTAAATCCTAAATCTTATTTAATGAACCTGAGGCCAGAATGCACCCGTGCGACGGAGTGTGACTGTCCTCACAGGCCACGTTGAGTGTATCCGACGGGAACGTAATTAATGATTTCTCGACATATACGCATAACGTAAAAATGTGATTTATTAACAAAATACGTGCAATTATGTTGTGTTTATTTGAAATTTGTGTGTGTGTGTGTGAAAGTGTACCATATTTATGTGTTATGAGTATGATGTTCTGTTGTGTGCCGTGCCGTGCATCAAAATTTACCATACAAAAGAAGATTATTAGGTAGGCATAAAATAATAATAGTGGTATTGTCTCTAATAAACAAATAAAAATAAATTATTATTTTTCATATAATGTTGCATTGGCAACTGAATTGAATTGAAAAAAAGATTTTTTTACTTAATCGATAAAAAAATCATTGCATTTGGACATCTACGATAAAATAATATGAATGTGTGTGTTTTTTTAAATATACGCATGGTTTCATGTTTTTTTCATAAAAAGAAAAATCACAAAAAATTAGACTATCTTGGGCCTTTAGTGGAATTTGATTTGGAATTTTGCTGGCAATCAACAGGTTAAATAAATATATACAGTCAGATATGCTACAGCAAACAGTGCTATAAAGAAAAATGATACAATGAATAGTTGTTAGTGATAAAATCAAGATACTACAATGAACCACATGGGAAAACACCACTGGCTGACATGGCACTTGCGTGTGGGTGACGGAGACCACATGTTGGGGACTTTCCGCTCTTATTGTCACCTGCAATTCAGTGTTCAGTAACACATGCTTGCGAATGCCGTGTCGAGACTTTCCGCTTGACTATGCGATTTTTTATTTTTACAGCTGTATTTTGGATTTTTACTGTTACAGTAAAACCTCGTTAATTCGAAATTCAAAGGACACAAAAAAAAATTCCAATTATGCAGAACCCCGTTAATTCAAAGTTTTAGATATGAAAAAAAATCATGATGCGATTGTGAAATTCGACAAATAAATGTAAAATGTCAATCGTAAAACTCTTGAAAAAACCGTTAATATTGTTAAATTTATAATTATATTTTAAGAAATCGTTTTGAAAACCCAATATTTATTATGTTCATCCAAAGATCATGACATTTTGACATATTTGATGTTCTCACTTGCAAAAAAAATTTCCATGGATGGATGGCCATTATCAAAATACCAAATTTAAGTATAAGTTTAATTATACTTAAATTTATGGAACGCTTCTTCAATCTTCACACGAGTTCAACTTTTGTTTCTGACTTTTTTCCGGCTCAAACCAACAATTGTCTTACTAGTAATACAAGATTTAACAATCGTCACGATCTACAGGCCTGGCTCAAAATCGACTTCGGCAAGTTTTTTTCTGAATTCAATTCCTTACTAGAATGGGTTTCAGTCAGATTTGAATATTAGATTAGATCGGCCATTTGAAAAGGATAGTAAACATTTTAATAGCATACTAAGAAACATACATAATAGCAATCTAAATATGATTTCAATTGCACGCAATGGGTTAAAGATTCTACCTATGATGCGGGAGGAATACTAGACATCATAATTATTTGTGATAATGATAAACCCATAAATACCGAAGTGATTGCACTTTCGGATCACCGTCTTGTTCATGCCAATATGGAGTTCAATAAACCAACTCCAACATATAAAACTATATCATCGAGGCCTTGGAGGAAACTGGACATTAATCAGTTTCGTAATGATATGAATGCATCTCTTATGATCCTGATCGTCACCAAAAGAATATCAGTCGATTTGTAGAGATTTATAATACAGTATTGAGAGACATAATTAATAAACACGTTCCAATTACCACGAAGGTTAAAAGGAATCGTGGCTCAGAGTGCTGGTTTGATGAAGAGTGTCGGGAAAGAAAGAAGACAATGAGGCGCCTAGAGCGAAAATTTAAAGTAACTCACTTGGAGGCCGACAAAGAGCCTGGCTTGAAGCACAAAATAGGTATAGGTCAATCAGGCAAATGAAACAATCTAAATATTGGTGCTCCAAAATTACGGAAGATTGGCATAATCCGAAAAACTTATGGAGGGCTCTCAAATCTGTCCGAGGCGACTCTAAGGCGGAAATATCGACTACCGCGAATGCCTCCAACCTGGCTGACGGTTTTTATAACAAAGTGTCTTCTTTGTTTTGACGAGTTCAGCTGTAAAACCTGTGATTGAGGAAGAAACTTTATTGCGGCTACATCACCTTGATTTGACATCAATCACCGAAATATCCCAATTGGATATGAGCGCCACATTTGATACAGTTGATCATCAAATATTGCTGGAGAGGTTGCAGAAAACCTATGGAATAGATGGTAAAGCACACGATTGGTTCAAATCTTATCTGTGTAAGATCACAATCTTATCTGAGTAACAGTTCACAATTGGTGCGCTTTCAAAACTCAACATCACCAACTATTACAGCAAACATCGGGGTGCCTCAGGGATCAGTTCTTGGACCACTTTTGTGTATCTTATATACAAAAGATATAGAAAAAATTATAATATCTGCAGTATTATGGCCTCATTTCTGTGCAGACAATACGCAAATTTACTTTTTCTGCAAACCGGATGAGACAGAAAGGCTAAAAATAAAAATTGCAAAATACATCAAAGAAATAGACGAGTTGATGGCACAAAATAGACTCACCTTAAATCCATCAAAAACAGAACTCCTATGGGCGGCGACACCTAGAAGGCAACACCTAATCCAGGAATCAATGTCTGTGAATGCAAAATCTGCAATCAGGTTGTTGGGTTTACACATCGATTCAGATCTCTCCGTGAATACACACATCAGCAAAACTGTCAGTGCATGTTTTTATCAACTGAGACAGATTAAAAGTATTCGCAGACATCTTCCCTCTGAGGCAGCCCGTTTACTCATTAATGCATTTGTTGTATCACGTGTGGACTACTGCAATGGTATCTACGCTGGCCTACCGATGTTTCAGCTCGATAGACTACAATCTGTTCTAAACGCTGCAGCACGGATCATATAAAGAATGATTTTTCGCACATAACATCCCTTCTGCGAGAATTGCACTGGCTTCGTTTTCCTGAGAGAGTAGAGTTAAAACTGTGTTGGTTGATGTACAAGGCAACTCATAACATGGCGCCTCTGTATCTTCAGGAGCTCTGTATTCCAGACAACATAAATGGGAGACATCAAACTCTTAGGTCAGAGTCTACTTCGGCGGTGGGAAGAATTGTGGAACCGGCAAGTCAGTTCCAGAAAACTAGGTTCAGTGAACGGGCATTTGCGGTGGCGGGCCCCAAAGCGTGGAACTCTTTGCCCTCCCTGATAAGAAACACGGATTCAGAGACTTTATTTAAGAAAAGACTTAAAACGCACTTGTTTACAAAATCTTTCCCAGAACCTTTTTAATATTCATTGTTTTTTTTTACTATTTTATGTTTTGAGCTGTTTTTCTTTCTCTTTTCTTTTTCATTTTGTTATTCTATGATTTTAGTATGTAAGAGTTTTTTGTGTGTAAAGCGCCCTTGAGGTGAAATTTTCACAAAAATGGCGCTATATAAATAATCCAATATTATTAACTTGTTGAGGGCCAAAAAAACATAGAGAAACATAAATCACCAAGACCAGATATTTTCTGAGTTTTTTGTGAATTTTTTTTTACAAAAAAAACATGAAAACATGCGTATATTAAAAAAAACACACATTCATATTATTTTATCGTATGATTTTTTAATCGTTTAAGTAAAAAAAAAAATTTTTTTCAATTCCGTTAATGTTGCCAGCGCAACATTATACGAAAAATAATCATTTATTTTTATTTGTTTATTAGAGACAACACTATATTTTTATTTGATGCCTACGTAATAATCTTCTTCTGTGTGGAATATTTTGTTGCACGACACAGCACACAACGGAAGATCGCACTCATAACACATAAATATGATACACTTTCACACACACACATATTTCAAATAAACGTAATATAATTGCGTGTATTTTTGTTAATAAATACCTGTTAGTATTCAATTGAATCATAAACCAATAAAAATTAACAAATATCGCAAAACATATCGTATATATTTGTGTATACGTGTACAAATAAATCGAAAAAAAATTAATTGTATTTCCCGCGCACTTTGTGCGTGACCTTGAATGACGGAATATTTGAATTTTGATTGCACAACACGCGTGCCGGGCGCCATCTACAACTATCCTATACGATTTTGACGGCAGAAAAACTTCTGTTTTGATTGTTGATTTAAAATATAATCGGTGACGTTTTTGAGTTGAAAATGGAACGGCAGGTCACCACGGGATTTCTCTACTGGGAAAAAATCACGTTTTTCAAATTCCTTACGCGGCCGTCGAGAAATAATTCATTTTGTGCCCGTCGGATATATCCGACGTGGCACCCTGGCCCCTGTCGTTCTCCGTCGGACAGGTTCGACGTGGCCCGAGAGAGAGATTAATAAGCATAATGACAGTATTAAAGAATTAAAGAATAAGTGATATGAAGAAGAATATATATTGATTCTAAAAAATGGTTTTTAATATACACATTGAAATTAATAAGATTTTCAATATAATATATGTATAAAATTGTGCAATCCGCTATTTTAACTGAAACATCGGTCAGAGTGAATGAAGTCACGCCTCAGTACCCATCACCGCGTCTTTGAACCGTTGCCATAGACACAATGCAATGTTTGCTGAGGCTTGACATCACGTAGACGAAATGAAAACTGCGAGCGTTTTTGCGCGAAATTAAAAATATTTAGATGAAAATGCAATTATTTGCGTAAAAACTTAGTTTATTACTGGAATAATGTTATTTTCGGTAATAGTAGACGTGTACCTACAATATAGAATGTTATTTCAAAATATAGAATGTCAGCATTTGTCAATAAATAAATGAAACAATAAGATAAATCACTAATAACATCTTACAAAGAAAATAAAATGTTTTAATAACACAAACACAGATTATTAGAAAAAAAAATCCAACTAAAGACAAATTTAAAAACATGAAAAACTATTTAAAACTTGTTTAGGTATGAGGATTAGCGCAAACGCCGCAAACTAGACTAGCCGTGCATATTAAGGTAGCCAACTGAAGAAAGCATACACAGGATTCCCCAATTTTAGGAATCCCGACACAATATGTATAGTAAAGAGGCATTCCATAAGATACCGTGAATTGATTGCGAAATACGCCAAAAATCGTGAAATAATATATACATGTATATAATATATATGTACTAGAATAACTGAAAGCTATAAGGATATGATATGGATATAAGGAATGTAATTTTGGATATGGATATGATATGGATATAAGAACCAATTATGTACTTTTATGACATTCTTATACAATTATATTTTTTTTAGAATAACCAACTGAACATATTATAAATTATTTTTAAAAAATTTAAAAGGATTTGTTGAACGATAAAGTTGTTATGAAATAAAATTAACTATCAGTTTTTAATTTTTTTTTCAAGTCTACATTATTTTGATTTCAGATGAATTTCTTTTGCAATGCAGAGTTGTTAATAAGCCATATGACGTCTTTGGTTGTTGGATTGGAGAGCACCATTTAATATCTGGAGAACTGCATTGGCTCGGCCACTTGACAAGTTCTAGTATTCTGTGGATCAATAAGGCATCTCAAGAACCTGACTCCGAACATACTCCGATCATAGCACCTCTTTATAGGTTCTATAATCCTAATGCCAGCAGTGTAAGGTAAGGTAATAGAGCATCTGCATGAATTATTTTTAAGTAAAGAATTACATAGTTTAAATATTGAACGTAATGAATGTTCCGCATCCCACAGATGGCATTTTGTCTTGGTGTCAGATTTTGTATTTTGTCTACAACTATCAATTTTATGATAATTACAAACAGTACGAGCGGTGCTATCCCTAAACCATTTGATTATTTTTCTAATCTATTAAGAAAGTTATTCAAAATTGTGAGAGTATTTCAGTTGGTATTTCCACCATTTGTACTCTTATTTTTATTGCTTTATGAATTTATAATGAATATATATTTGTAATTAAGAAGACTACTTTTCCGTAATTTATTACTGGTTATTTTATCAAATAGCATACAGTCTTTAATTACTCTGTTTAAAGTTTTCCCCCATTAGTCATTAATTTTGTGGATCTCAAAATTATTTGTTAGATTCTGCTATTAGTTCATTTTTATAACATTTTTTAATTATTTGATTTAATACCGGTTTTAAAATAATATAATATTATTAGTATATAATGGTATTATTTTTTACTCATATAGATCAGTATTGATAAGTGAATGTAAATGGTTGGAAGATGATTCCGATCAAGAAAATCAGCCGGATGTTTGTTTGCCTCCGACTGACTCACAGTCAAAATCACCGCAACATCAACCTTCCATAACCTATAAACAAGAATATCGAACCCAACTAGACTTACCAGCAGAGTCTTTAGATGAGGTACTATTTTCAAGATATTAAGAATTTCAATTGAAATATCTAAAATATACATTTAATATTATAAGGGTATTTTCCCGTGTTTATATGATATTTTTGGCCGACGTTTCAAATCCCCTTGCTCTGCAATGGGATCTGAAATGTCAGCCAGAAAGGTCGTAGAAACACGGCAAAATGCCCCACAAAGCACAAACCAGAAGATAATAATTAAGATAAATTATAGATGTATCATAGAGACGAAGCTATTTGTATAGAAGTCTTTATTGAGCATCCACAGGGCTTATGACCCGTCTTGGCTGGCTTGAGTGATCACTTTACACAGCACGACTTTCACCGATTCCACCCAAGAACAACCAAACTTCTATCAAATTTTTAAAAGTTGCAAATATATGTTATTTATGTAACTCATTTTACATATTTGACTCATCTATGTTATGGTTGAAAATTTGTCATTCCCATGGAAACAGTATATATAGATGTCACTGCTGGTAAATGAGACTTCTTTACATGCTTTTCCATATAAATAGCTTCATCTTTGTGAGACATCAATTAATGATTGTCCCCTTGAGACATTAATTAATGATTATCTCTGTGTGGACAAAATCTAGTAATTGCGTTATTAGAACATACTTATAAAATGTTGAGAAAATTAATAATTTATGTTTACAAAATCTAAACCCTGCTTTTCTCATAATGGAAAAAAAATCACTTCAAAAAGTTATATTATTAATTGGAAGTAATTTTGTTCCAATGGAATAAAAAAATATTACACAACATATCTAAAAAAATCTTCTCTGTATTGCCAAGAAACAATTACTATTGATTATTTTCATAGCTAAAAATAATACATGTGGCAATGTCAATTTATTACTTTAATAGACACTATGAAAAGATTCAAGTAAAAATATTTCAATTTTTTCACAAAATATTAAGGCTGGACATTTACTGCAAATACATATTTCGTCTTTTTTTCGAAAATGTGGGTTTTTATTATTCATTTATATCAGAGTGTATGAGCTAGACAACAATTTTTAGGACAATAACCAGTGGTGTGCTGCTATGGATTCACACCAGCTCTGCCGAGTCGGTTGCTAAAATAATTTTAGTTTGGAGAGCTGATTCCTAAAATATGGATTTTTTTTTAATTATCGTTAAAGGCATGATAAAAACGTGCGGAGTTAATACTTTGAAATGTTTATAGAAAATTTACAATCTAATTAATGCTTTTGAACCGAATACATGGAAATTATGTGAAATTATTAATCCTGGCGAAGATAATATTAGATCCTTACATATGAAATTGGCGTTTAGTATGGGAGGAACATAAAGCCGATTTTTTTTATTATAATATATTTATTTAATCAAAGTATGTGCCATTGCTATCTATGCACTTTTGCCATCTCATAGGTAGTTCATCGATCCCTTTACTAAAAAAACCATTCGGACGGGAATCAATAAAATCTTTGAAGGCAGTTTGGACTGCCGCATCGGAGTTGAATTTTTTCCTTTGCAAGAAGTTATCCAAATTTCGAAAAAAATGGTAATCTGTTGGGGCAAGGTCCGGAGAGTACGGTGGATGTCTTAGACATTCCAATTGAAGCTCCTCTAATTTGGTAGCCGTCTGTTGTGCAGTGTGTGGTCTAGCGTTATCATGAAGCAGCAGTGGCTTAGAGCGATTAACCAGCCTCGGTTGTTTAGCAGCTAGCTTTTCCATCATGGTTTGCAATTGCTGACAATAGACATCTGCCGTAATCGTCTGGCCAGATTTAAGAAAGCTGTAGTGAACGACACCAGCACTAGTCCACCAAACGCTCACAAGTAACTTTTTTGGAGTCAATTTTCGCTTGGGCATGGTTTGGCTGGTTCGGCAGGGTTCAGCCATTGCGATGAGCGCTTCCGATTATCGTACAGTATCCACTTTTCATCACAGGTAATGATTCGATTTAAAATCCCTTCATTATTGTGCCGGTTGAGTAATGCAACGCAGCAGTCAACGCGCGTTTGTTGATTTGCTTCACTCAATTCGTGAGGTACCCACCTTTCAAGCTTTTTCACCTTACCAATTTGCTTCAAGTGGATTAAAACAGTTTTATCACTAACACCGCAGCCTGCAGCTAACTCGGATGTGGTTTGCGATGGATCCGCTTCCACAATAGCCTTCAATTCTTCATTATCAACTTTGGTCTCCGGCCGTCCACGGGGCTTGTTCTGCAGGTTGAAATTTCCAGAACGAAAACGTTGGAACCAAAAACGCACTGTGTTTTCTTTTGCGGCACCGTCGACATACACATCATTATTCCTTCGAGCTGTTTCTGCAGCACTGGTGCCACGGTGGAACTCGTACTCGTAAATAACGCGATATTTCAAGTTTTTCATTTTGTAAACTGAGTGACGCAAAGAAAAAAACAATTGAGGAAAAAACAAATGAATTATAATTTTCAAAACACAAATACATGAGTAAATAGCTGTATAAATTTGGATTTGGAATTCCTAACCAAAAAGAAGATATTTGAGATCAAATTTGCCAGTACGGCAAAACGCCAATTTCATATGTAAGGACCTAATATTTGGATTGTAAGTGAAATTATTAATTCAAAATAAATATAAATGATTTCAGAGATTGTATCTATAATATTTTAAGAAATAATCATGAACTTCCTGTAACGGTCAGAAAAGCTAAAAATATTATTAATATAATTGCAATAAGTTCTGTAGAGGATTTTCGTTAATTACTGTTCAGAGAAAAGGGCAAATTTAAATATTAGACATATATCAGACTAAATGACCATTAATTAATAGGTTTGCCACTGACTTCATGGGATTCCTCACCATTTGTTAAATTATGGCTCAGAAGTCACCATCACACAGTAGATGGTACACAAATAAGACCCGTCATGGTTAAAATTTCAGATGAAAATCAAAATATTATTTGGAATGAATTTATGTAATTTTTTAATTTGAAAATTGTTCTTATACATATAAAAATAATAAACTGTACTAAGTTGTCTTAGAAATCATCCTTAGCTATGGAATATTTATATGTTTGCAGAATAAGTTTTTTTACGAGTGTAAAACTTACATTATGGTGATAAAACTGTACTATAATAATTAAGAAATGTTAAATACTAACAAAGTTATAAATTTTTAAATATGCAAAAAAAAAATATCCATACAAAGAAGTCATTTTAAACAATATATTTTATTTACTCCCGCACTTTGAGGTATTAAACCACTTATTAAAGGTTTTTTTTTTTATTAAAAACACGTTAATTACTATGTATTTAAAAAATAAAAATTCCAAAGTACGAAGTATGTCAACGAATGGCGTAGTTTTAAAATTAGTCTCCATGTGCCAGCTGGAGCGGCGGATGTCACTTTACGACTGTTCATTATTTTTAATGAAAAATTATTTATAATTATAAAAAAACGTATTTCTATACAATATTTGACTAAAATATGAAGCAATATTAAGATTTCTCCCATATAATAAGGTTTTCAACTAGTTTTATTTGAATTTGTTAGTTATTTCATTATTTTCAGCCCCATATGTGCATCATTTCTTTTGTTATCCGATTAGGTCCAGCCTCAAGCATACATTAATGTCAAGGCACTGACTACGCGCATGCATGTGAGCATCTAACACGTACTATTTCGATACTCATATTATGATATGCATTATGATTTAAATATTATCATTTTTTAAATTTTATACAAAAAATAATTAGATTTCGACACAAATAATTTACAAGCATTTGTCGAAAGTTAAAATAAGTAAACATTTTTAAACACATAGGAGTTGATTGGCATGCCTCAACGACGCCTCGGGTGTTTCCGTATATGTATATTTCGTCGAACTAGGATGTTTATATGATATTGGATTTAGATGAAGTGTCAGACACGTCTTGAAAGAGCACGATCAATCACTCAGTTCCTCAAATTTGATACTTGTAAAATGAATGTCCAGCCTTAAAAAACATACACATGTTAAAAACATACTCTGAAACCTGATGATGTGAAAAACACAGCACTCAAACATACTGTATAATTCTTCAATTTTAACGATTGTGTTTCAGGCATATAGTGACTCAGACTCAGGAAGTTGTAGCGGTTCAAGCCAGGATGATGGGTTAAGAAACAAGTTACTTATATTTACAACAGGCGCCGATACTTATACACCCCATCAAATAGGTTTCAAAAGGATAGATAAGATTGAATTTCCGCGTCGACTTCCACCAGGACCTTCTATTAAAGAGAGAATAGCAGCCAGAGAAAGAGAACGGGAGAGAGAAAGAGAAAATGATGGAGCGGACCAACCAAATTGGGCAGACTTCAACTCTGTAAAAGATAAATTCGATTTACCTGATAAATTAATTGACTTACATGGTCACATTATCGGAATGGCACTTTCACCAGATCACAAGTACTATTTACTTATTTTCTGTTACAAATTAGCAAAATGTTTAATTGCTTGACAATATTTAATTATTTTTCTTTTATTTAAGGTACTTGTATGTCAATAGTCGACCATGGCCCGCAGGTTGTACAATAGAAAATCCTCTGAAGCCCCCACCAATAGCATCGCATATTGACATTCATGTTATAGACTTGACAAGTTTAACGCCTGTTGGAAATATGCTTAAAGCTCACCAAGCATATACACCAAACTCTGAGTGTTTTTTCATATTTTTGGATGTTTCTGATAAATATGTAGCGAGGTAACTAAAATTTATGTTAATGTATTTAATAAGAATTATATTTTCTTTGTTTGAAAATAATTTAGCATTGTGTTTTTTTTTTGTACAAAAGAAGCTCAGGTTTAAAAAATGAATAGAGTTCACTTCATCTTAAACTCAGAGCTCTATAAGCCTTCAAACAGTCCAACATAAAGAAAGTTATTAGAACGAATTTGATTCTCATTTAGGGCCAGTTGTATCAACTTGAATTATAATTATTGCGAAATCCAAGGGACCGAAAAATAAAATCTCGTTATAAAAAATTCCCACATATAACAATTTTTTCCTAATATGTATATTTCGTGTCATAGAAAAGAAAGTACCGGCCTTAAAAAAGATCGCAAATGGTTTTGAATGAGACCCGATTATCAATTCATATGGATGCTAACATAATAAGACATTCAGCAAACAAAGAAAGTTATTTAAAACTAATAATGTCCCTGAGGAATCTGACACTTTTAAAATGAGTAGTCACATAAATTTCTTACTTTACCGCAACTTCTCGTGTGCGGTAAAATATGGGTCTCTTAAAAATATAATTTATTTTCCCTGATTTAGTTTTGTATTTATTTTAACTATGTACGTAATAAAATATCTACGTATCTCGCGTGATAATTTGAATCAACGCAATAACGCATCTTATGGGCCTACCACACAAGTATCACCACACTTTTGCATGCGCATGCCGGGAACACATTTGTACATGTGCATGTAGTTGGTGTTTTGTACACGGTGCCCCGTTTACAAATCGGCATGCGCATGCAAAAGTGTGGTGATACTTGTGCTTGTAGTAGGCCCATTAGTGAGAAAATTCCGCGAAAACGCCGCGCCGGTAGTTCTGGCCTTCGAAAATGATGTACACAATCCAATCAACGTAAACTTTCAGTTAAAACGTAAAGAGTGACGAGAGTTGATGATAATAGTGATAGCTGTTGAGAGATTATTCCCCATCGGGTGTTACGGGCCTACCACATGCTCGAGTATCACCACACTTTTGCGCATGCAGGCCAGTTTGTACACTGAGCACCGTGCGTGTATCATCAACTACACGCACGGTATTCAATGTACAAACCGGCATGCGCATGCAAAAGTGTGGTGATACTTGTGCGTGTGGTAGGCCCATTAGTTCAAGAAACAATGCGCAATATCATTTTGTTTCAATTAACTTTTTTTTGTTATACATATTGAGATATTTTGATACATGTATAATTTGTATGAATTTTTTTTGTAATATATTTACGTGATTCTAGAGGGCTATGTATAGGTATTGCTTGCCCAACATAAATTGGTGTGCGGCGACTTTGGAACTAAAACCCGCCCCGCCCGCACTCGGCGGTAACCCCTCGCCCTGTCAGTCAGTTCACTCTTGTATTTGAGCGTGAGCTGTGACATCTTAATTTACAATATACACTAAATTATTATGTTCAAAACAGTCCGAGATGGTGAAAGATCAATTGCCAATGAAGTATTAAAGTTTTGCGAAGCTGAAAAAGCAAATAATGGACCGATATTACCATTTGACACGTTGACAGATAGAGCAGCCGCCATTACTGGTGTGTTTATTTAGTGTTGCCCTACCAAATTTCTATTAAAGGCTCCAACACCGATCACCGGATATTCTGTACATTATGTATTGTGTAATAAATTTATATGTTATGTTTATGTTAATTTATATAGTGCCATTTTTGCGTAAGAGACGCTTCAAGGGCGCTTTACAGGTGCGATTTATACCCTGGCAACTTCTGTTATGCGACAGGGATTCCCTCCCTCGCACGCCAATTTATACTGGTACATCTATAAGTGCCTCACTCTAACCTATTTTGACAATCGGCAATAAAACTAATGTCCCAACTGGACTTCCTGGTGATAATGGTCAACTGCTTTGTAGGGGCCTATTAAGATTTATGATCTCAAAGAGAAATTTTAAAGACCTCAATTTAAAAACACCAAAAATACAAAAATTGCAGGAGCTTTATTGCTTTTTACGACGGGTCGCCGTAAAACTATCCCCTGTGCCTTTCGCTCCATGACAACCAATAATATTTTCATCTTGACAAAAAATTCGTTATATATTTACGTAAATATATGGACGTGTTTTCGCACAGAACTAAAATTATTTCGCTATACATTTTAACGAAATTTCCCTATATATGTGCATTTTTGTAAGAAAAATTTATTGTAGGGGATTAATTTCGAAAAAAAATTCGATATTTATGTCATTTTTCGATAAAAGGGGGTTCATTATAAAGAGGTTCTACTGTAGTAATGTACACGGTTGTGTGACTGGTGGTAAACGTAATAATAGATGGTTTGTACGAAAAAATACTATAATCCTAATTGTTACAACTCTGGCCCTTAGAAATGTACAAAGAAAATACATGTATCTTTCAATGTATTGTTGCCACCGGCAGTCGAACCCCAGACAGAGCCACCCAATTGCAACTCTGCTCCCACTGAAACAAGGGATGTTTTTACCTGTGCTTTTGTATCAAATTTATTTTCATTTAAAAAATGTTGTATAGACGTACCACTATAACTTGGCGTGCGAGGGAGGGCGTCCCTATCGTGTAACAGAAGTTGTCAGGGTGTAAATTTATTACACAATACATAATGTACAGAATGTCCGGTGACCGGTGTCGTATTAAATACAGAAATTTGGTCAGGCAGCACTAAAGAAACCATGCAATAATGGCGGCTGTTCTATCTGTCAAACTGTCAGACGGTAATATCGGTCCATTATTCGCTTTTACAGCTTCGCAAAACTTTAATACTTCATTGGCAATTGTTCTTGCACCATCCCGGACTGTTTAGGATGTTTTGGACATAATAATTCAGTGTATATCGGTAATCAAGATGTTACAGCTCCCGACCAAATACAAAATTGAATTAAATGACAAGGCGAGGGGTTACCGCCGGGTGCGGGCGGGCGGGTTTTAGTTCAAAATTCGCCGCACGCCAAGTTACGTTGGGCAAGCAATAGTTACCTAAATAAATGATCGTCGAGAGGAGCAAGATCTGGAGAATTAGGTAGGTGATTAGGAACATTCCAATTCAGTTCCTTGAGCTTATTTTCGGTCATCATAACCACATGCGGTTGCGTGTTGTCTTGTTAAAAAGTACCCCCTTTCTGTTAGTTATATGAGGCCTATCATTTTTAAGTGCAATGTTTTGTTTTGTCAATTGTTCACAATATCATTCAACTGTAAATGTTTGGTTACAGTCTAGAAGCTCATAATAAACAATTCCTTTGCAATTCCACCAAACACAAATCATTACGTTTTTTATTTCATTTTCAAAGTGGTCAATGGGGCTTGCCTAGGCTTAGCCCTTTTCTTCACTTTTTCGCATCACATTATTGTAAAACACAAATTTCTCATCTCCTATCACTAATCGATGCAAAAAGTTGTGCTTTTGTCTAGCACTCAAAGAAACAGTCGTTGAAAAGCAATCCATTAAATTGGCAGCTGATAATTCGTGAGGAGTCCAAACATCATACTACAAAGTCATCCCTACGAGTTTTAGATGCTATTTGAGGATTGCTACAAAATATATTTTACAAAGTCATATTATGAAACCTTTGACAATATTTTTACGCTTTCAACGTACATTACAGATAGTAACTGTTTTCAGTGGAGCTGAAAACTGTGCGGCCTACATATGGGACAGATATTATGGAGTATGCCTCACTCTTCTACCACATGCAGACTGTGTTAATGCCATTGCATTCAATCCCAAAAATCCACACATGTGCGTTACTGCCAGTGATGATTATTCAATAAGGGTATGTAACATTAAGAGTATATATGTACTAATATATAAATTTTATATTCTTTACTCCCGATTATCAATTGTAACGAGTTCTACAGTAGATGTTGCACTTTAAAAAATATAAATTTTTTATTTATTTAAATTGTCTCAGATTTATTTATGAATAATTTAATTTAAATTGAAAAAAAATAATATTGTATTGCAACAAACAGTGGGAGGTAATTAAAGGTACACAATTAAATGCACATAACACAACACAATGTTAACTTAATTTTTACGTATTCTAAAAGCATTCAAAATGGTACACAATATTACATACACCTAAAAGTACACAATATTAACTTACCATATTCTAAAAGCATTCAAAACAGCAAATATTGTAAAATCACGCAACTTATTCCAAATATATTTACTAAAGAACATATCTGTGGGCGAAAGGAACAACAGAATATAACGGAGTAAAAAATTTAGGTTTTCAGGAGAACCAACACAAAATTTGGTAATTTCGTTTGTTTAGGAATATCTCTTAAAAAGCCTTTATTTTTATCTAATTTTTTGCCAGTTGACTAATGTCATTGTTTCTTGCCAAATTTTTCATTTAACTAATTGTGTCGTTTGTCCTTTTTTCAAACATATAAAAATCACATTTTATTTTATTTTCCGGCGCATCTAATTTTTCCTTGCTAGATATGTATCTAAAGAATAACTTTGCATACGTAACTCAAAACTCCATTTTATTGACTCATTCCTTTGTTCCCTTCGCCCTCAGATATATATGATTGTTTTTTGGTATGTGAACTACCCAAAATGCGTGTTAAATTTCGTATAAGAATAATTTGTACTGATGGTGGCAAAAGATTTTAGGAACCTCAATACACTATACACTATATACTTGTATACACATCACTAGTGAGGAGTCAGGTCGAGTACAACTCAGCTGTGTGGTCACCATACTATAATCACCACACCATTCTATAATCTGACACAATAGAAAGATTTCAAAACAATTTTTTGAGATTTGTCAATTATAAATTAAATTAAGAATTAAATTACGTTTTTCTATTAAGTTTAAAGTTTTTAATTTCTGATATATGTCTTTTTGAAATTTTGCCTATTAATATTGACAGCCCTGACTTAATGCAACTAATTAACATTCATGTACCATTAACACTAATTAACAATTAACCTGCTACGAATACCAGAATAGTACTGCCTTATTATCGTAACAATACTATGATGTAAAGGAACGTGTGTGTGTAAAGGAACGCTCCAATATTCAACGAATATTGGAGCGTCCAACGAATCCAAAATGTAAGCAATGCATACTCCGAAATTGATATGTGGAATGCTACCTTGCCTGGTTACACTCACTAGCCTTTTATAAATAGCAGGGTGAATACAGTAATTGTGTAAACTGATGTATTTCATTATAGTGTCAAATAAAATAATATTTGTTTTACAAATGTTACTTGGATATATTTTGTCAAAATGCTTCATTCAATAAATTGTACTATAGCATACACCGTAAATAAATAAATATATGTAAATTTTCTCACAAAATCATTATATCAGTTAGATAAATATTGATTGCAGGGGCGTGCACTACAAGCTTAAAAGCCATGCATAAGGATTCTGGGAAATAAATTAACATATCATTCTGTTACCATTTTTTTTTTAAATAAATAGAGATGCGAACACGGAATGTGTGTCGCATCAATATTCTCAAAATAAGCTAAACGCTTGTGCTATGAGAATCTTTATAGGCAGAATCTTTTTCTCAGATCCCCGCACATCTGCTTAATAGCAGATGGGACATCCTCTCCATTCCCACGAGACGATATCTTGGGAAATATATTGCCGATTCCAGAAAAACATTGTGAACGATTAGGAATGAACAGTTCACTTTCATGAACGACTCGATGAACGAACAGTTCAGTCAACTAAATGAAATTTCCCAACTCTAATGACAACCAGTCAGAGCGAATGATGTCACAACGAGGCGTGAAACCAGAAACTGCAACTTCTTAGCGATTATTGTTGATTTTTACATGAATATAACCATCACAAAAAAGTGTCTAAAAAACAGTAATCGTGTGCGAAATTGCGCAGCAGACAGGGTACATTCCGCGTTACGTACGGCCGGCATACGACTGGTTAAATCATGACAATGACTGACAAAGACTTAATGCGAACAATTTCCTTGCATCTCCATGGAAATTTAGTAAATAAGTCAGGTTTGTATGTTGTTATTCTTAATTTTTAGGCACGATTCTAAGTTCTCATTAATAGGACGACTTCTCAGTTTACTCTTGATTAAGTTCATGCTTGAAAAAGATTGTTCTTATGAATATGAAGAACAGAAAAGGGAAAGAACACAAACGCGAGTTTTTTCAGCTGATCATAAGAATCATGAATACTATTCAAGGCGTTGAACATGATCATATCTTCCTTATCCAAGTCTTTCAAAGTAGACCGCTTGTGTTGTGAACTAAGCTCACATTTGTTCTTCTCCAATATTTCCAAATCAACACAAAGATGTTCAAATTTAGACCTCCATATTTCCTTGTTTTTTTAAATCCAGGAATTGTATTTCAAAGTTACTAATGTCAATGCCAAAAAGAGAAAATTTCAAATCTATTATTGTAGCATTAAGAGGGTTTTTGACAAATGCTAAGGTCTCTCTGCTGTTTTTAAATTCCTGAAATCTGCTGAGAAATGCTTCCCTCATATTTAAAATGGTTGTTTTGAAAAAGTATTTGTCAATAGAGGAATTATTTTCTTGGCGATACTTCAGCAGACTCTGAAAGTGAAACAACATTTCCATTTCAAAATCTTGAGGGAAAAGGCATAATTTTTTTTCAAAAAAAATTATAACAATGAAAAAATTGTGTTTCCTTTCCCTCGTAATTTATGATTAACCTGATTTAGATAAGACGTAACATCTGCCATGAAATAAAGGTTTTGGATCCACTAATTGTCTGTTAGTTCTGGATAGATAGATGCTTTGATTTCTGGTAATAGGGATGAGAAGTGTTTTAAAGCTTCCCCTCTTGATAGCCAATGTACATTGTTATGAAGCAGAAGATCAGTGTACTCTCTCCATTTCAACTAAAAATTCTTTGAATAGAGCTTTAACTAAAATGGAGTTGATAATCGTTATCACCAATTCCATAACTTTACAAATTTCTTCTGGAAATGTCTGCGCACAAAGCGTTTCTTGATGAATGATGCAATGATAAGCAAGTATCTCGTGATAATTTTTTTCTTTCAAAATAGCAACCCTTTTCTTATGCCGGACATACTTTTGGCCCCATCTGGATAAAATTCCAGAACCATGCTTGCGGGGCCAAAGAGCCGCCCTTTGCCGACCTCTGCCCTATAAGAATGAAAAAATGACTTGCTACTATACATAACTATAAACATATAGATAGAATGAATATAATATAGCTTTAATAGGAAAATATTCAGTTCAGTAAGATCTTACAGTATGAAGAAATAAAATATAATGCACGCAAACAAGTAAAACAGTCAAAAATAAAAACTCTAGACCTAGCCACGAATTATGATTAGAATTTTTAATTGTCTTTTTCATAAAACAAGGGGATTTTTCAAAATTAATATGTTTCCCAGGATCTTTAGTAAAACACAGCATTTTTGCTTGTGTGGGCTGCACGCCACTGGCGTATATGTATACTTACACAGTTAACACCATTGGTAAGAGTTTATTCCTACCAATGGTGCTAACTTTACGTTGCTAATTGATTTGAGAACACATTTTTATTATTTTTTAAGTTAACAATTAAAGCAATTTAAATAATATATCGTAATTTGGAACAAAATTGTGTGAATTTACAGTACTCCAGGTACGGGTAAATTTATTTACATACAGAATTTAAAATTGCCATTGTTTCTTGAAATTTCTTCAAAGATAATGTTTATAATGCACGTTGTAGGTGTGGAGATCAAGGTCATCACTGAAAGATCTCAGAATCCACGGCCGAGGGCAAACCGAAGGAATTGCGTTCAGAGGGAACAACTCTTGACATTTTATAATGCTCAATTTCTTAGCTGTATATTTTATTTTTATGTATTTAAGAGATTGTTAATTATTTATTTCCGAGTGTTTGTGTTTTACTAAAAACATTATATATTTATTATAAAAATAAAGACTTTTATTAATTTTATCTGTTTTACTAGTCAACTACCAATTTTCATAAATTTAAATATTTGAAGTCATGCAAATACAAGTGCATATATAAAATTGAAAGTAAAAATTTGAAGTGTTTTCACATTAATAGTATATTTAACATTAGATAAAAAAATGTGTTAAGCATTTCAAATTTTGAAACTCTTAATTTGTAGTGGAATTCCATTTTAATGGATTTGATTGAAACACTTTTCAACTTTTTTCCACTACTTATTGTTTTAGGACCATACCGGTTTCAGTCTATCATGGCCATCTTCAAACTTCTATCTGAAGATGGCCGTAATAGGTTGAGACTGGTAGTCAAAAGTTAAAAAACAATAAATAGTGGAAAAAAGTGTTTTAATTTAATCATTAAAATGTGATAAACATTTTAATGATTCAATTAAAATAACGCAAGTTGTAATTTTTTTTTTTTATTTATGGTTTTTGTGTTTAATTTGTAGAACTCCATATTTATTTATAGTGAAATTTAAAATAAATTAAATTTTAATTAATATTATTATTAAGTTCTACGGGTTAAGTATTTATATGTGTTACAGCTGTTTCGGCTTGTAAGGCCATTATCAAACAGTGGATATACCACGTACAAACGACTTATTTATAAAATTTTAAGTTACCCCTTCCCCTTTAGAATAATTAGATATTTGTGGTGAAGCCCTGTAGTAATGTTCGTTTTTTCCCCGGGCACTTATCATTAAAGGTGCCTCAGTTAACGTTTGCTTAATTATCGAAATTCCCCGTTTTCTGCAAGTGTTATTTATAAATATTATTTTAATTTATGTCCTTGATTATTGGTTTTTTAAATATATTTAGAAGTGGAGAGAAAATCATTTTTTGTTGATTATTTAAAAGTTTAATATTTGGATCCTTTTTATATTTATTTATTTCTAGTTGCTCTAGTAAATTCATCCAAAAAACTTTTGTTTCTATATGTAAAGGTTTTGGTTCGTTATCACCTTGCGGGACGTGGTGTTCATTTAATAAATGGGCCGCAAATTTTGACTCTAAATTTTTATTTTTATAGCAGTGTTCCGCGAATCTAGTTAAAAAAGACCTTCCCGTTTGTCCTATATATGTGGCATAAAGATTGCAATGCCACATATATAGGACAAACGGGAAGGTCTTTTTTAACTAGATTCGCGGAACACATGCGCTGCTATAAAAATAAATTACTACAATTACTGTAGCAAAATACATCTCAAAAATACCAAGGCTTAAGAAAATCACATACCTGTAGATATATAGTGTTCTCACCAAAAATCGATCCCAGAAAACCTCAGTGGGACCTGGGACTAAGAGGGCTGCCATCACTTATCAACAGTACTTTTACATTTAATACTTCCAGTAACTATCACAACCCCTTCCCTTTCACACCAGTCTATTTGAATAGTTAGTTAGCAATTTTATTTACTTTAATTATTTATTTTTTACAAATTTCGATAGGAGAGGAGACAGCATATCATCACTGTATATATAATTAAGCCAATGTGCCGTTTAGTACATTCTGAGATGAACGAATCAATTTGTCCATTTTTCATATAAGTAATGGAGATATAGGTACTAAAAAAAATATTGCCGTTCAACTGGAAAGTGTTCCTAGTAATTATTTAAAATATTTTTTATAAATCTAGTCGGTGCAATTATTTTTAAAACAGGTTTCATTAGTTTATCTCAGAATGTACTAAAACGACACATAGGATTAATTATATGTATACACAGCGACGATATCAAAAAATCATCGCTGTGAAGTATCTGCCATGTCAATTAATGATATTGAATCTTGCAATTTCTATAGCAATTTGACTACGTACAAAAAATATGTAGGTACTATATAGTATAAATATATTTTTCAAAGTAATAATATTAACGAGCCTTGTTAATATGCATTTAGCATATTCAACCTAACGAGAGCTGGGATAGTGAGATATCCTAGATGAAAATTGTCATAATAAATCCTGATATACAATGAATCTCGCTTAATAAATCCCCTTTAATATATGTCTTATGCGGTGATTACTACCCCAACACTCAAAAATAGATGGAACATATTTGTGTGTGCCTGTGTTAATTAATTTACAACATTTGCAATTTTAGGTGAAATCTTTGGAAAGTAGTTATGAATCTGTACAGTCTAATTAATAAGTCTAAATAAAGGTTTCATAAATACTTGTCATTAAAAACTCAAGACAGGGATCAGAAATTGCATCCTGTGTTTTTATGTGTATTATCACTTTACAACACCAAACTGTCGTGCAATGGTGGCATATAAATCATTTTAAATTAAAATAGGTTCATACACCAATATTTTGTTACACATATGTAGATTGTAATGACGGAACTTCATGATGCCTGGGTATTCTTAAAAATACCTGTTTATTTAATATTGAAGCAATATTTATATCTCACGCAAACCGGTCATTGCAATATAGTTTTGTCTAAAATATACATTTTTGGTGAATATTATATAAAACATGTAATAATATTATTTTAAAAGTTGGTAGAAATCAGTTTGTTTCACACACATCTTCATCCAAAGAGCTCAAGCATTAAATTAAATCAAATACTTTTGTCACAATGATAGAAATATTGAAATTTAACAGATGTCTTAATGTTTCTTTTTAGTGTTGTGGTAACAATCACCAAATAACAATATTGTTATTTTCAGAACAGGTCAGTATGTGCGCTGTCTTATATTCTATTGGTCTCAGAATGGACACAATATTGTACTGTGAAATTGTGGAAATTTTAGAAAAAATAAAAAATTACCTGCACTTTCGTCGCTACCTCATAAATATTTCCTTACTCATATTTCCTTACCTGCGTCATGACTCAGAATCAGTATATTTTTTTAATTTCACACATATTTAACAGTTTTTTTCCACAGACGTGAAACATTCATCTCATTGAATGAAACTCCGATGAGAAATAGTTATAAATTATAGACCACTGTCTACCAAAAGGTATGTAGGATACATTCTTCAAAAATTATTTGTATTCAGTGAAACCCTCTAAAAGGCATTCAGTCGATAAAAATGAAATAAATAAAAATCTTTCAAGCGGGAAACGTATACAGGGGGATTCCAATATTCTTCAGTCAATCACTGCGCTATTCTGAAAATAGCAATATTTGGATGTCAGATCTTTATCCCAACACTATTCGGTGTTCGTCATACTTAAGTAAGAAGATTTGTATATTTTCACATATCTCTCTCAAAGTAAATGCCTTTATTTGCAAAGTCCGGTTTCTCCGGTCCGATCTGACAGCTGGGCTCTGGCGCAAACGTGACCTATAATTCTCGTGTTTTGACTAAAATTACATCAAATAAGTATGTACTAATGCTGTATTTAAAACTTATAGAAAAAAGATTACTTCATATGCACTTATTAATTTTTCTCCCACAGCGTCTTGATGTAAAATTAGGGCAAAATTGTCACTGTCACGTTGGACCGTAGAAAAGAGAAATATTGTTTGACTCTATTTATATATGACATTTGACAGATAACCGTCATGTACTTCTTTCTCCCTCTGACCACACCACCGATGTATACTTTTATTTAATTAATTTATTTATGTATACTTTTATTAAGTCTCGTTTATTTCTTATTCTTATTTTTGTCTTTTAAGTATTGGGATAAAGATCTGACATCCCAATATTGCTATTTTCAGAATAGCACAGATTGTGGTTCTTTAACCCTTATAGTGTCGAAGAACGCCGTGGCGCTCATAGGTAGGTGTCCAAAAAATGCCAGTGTCGCGGCAGCGCTCGTTTCGACAGTTTACTTTTGGCGCGCGTCAGTGACGATCGTGTTCCCGCATTCATATTTTTATTCAATAAATTGCGTTTTAACTTTCTTCAATCACACTTTATATTCAACAACACCATTATTATTTATATAAATTATCTATGAAAATGCTCTTTTTACTGACATTTTTAGCATATTTTGACAAAATATTTATGGCACTAAAAGGGTTAAACACATTTATAAGCTGCATCAGATAAAAATGAAGCGGCATTTGAATTAAAAGTGAGTAAAAGTTCCTTCGGGTTATTATGCGGAGTGAACTACCATTGGGATTGAAGGGTTTAAATAAACAAAAATGTAACTGTAGATATTTATATTATTTATGTTTTACATTTTCCTAAACTTTCAGATAGTATGATAGCTAAACACTATCTTTGAGTAATATACATTCAAGCTGACTAATAACATAATTATATAAATATAATAATAAACACACTATGTATTTTATTAAAAGTAGAACCGGTGAATGTACACCATTATTATATGTACTCAACTATTTGATTATTTTAATTTTCTTATTACAACATCTCTAAAGCTTAATAATTCATTCAACAGTATATTATGTATAAGAGGACTAGCATTGGAATGTGAAAAAAAATTGAACTTCTATTAGTAATTTTTACATGGGATGTAATTTTTTCTTCTCATACTTTCAGTTTAAGTTTTCAAGGATTTGTAAAAAAATTATTTAAATGAATTAATAGTGTTTATTCATAAGCATTACAATAATTTAATGAGCTTACAAAGGAACAAATTCAATTTCTACCACAATTTTAACTAATCCTCAAATGTCTTAAACATCACAACAATGAATTATTTATAGGAGAAACTGAATTTTTTTATATTATTTGGGGTGTTGGCTTGTTGGTACCGGATGCTGGTCCAGGATGATGCTTTTTTCTATCAACATGGCCGGAGCAGTTATCACACTCGTCATCAGAGTCTTCTGAATCGGATCCCCCAAATTCTTTTTTCTTTTCATAAATGCAACAACCTGCAATAAAAAGGAGATAATTCTTAATTGTCTTACTTAACTTTTTCCCAGAAAAACATCATCACCAAATGCAATATTTCATATCCCTTAATGTTATAAAAATGTCAGAAGCAATAGGTCCAATATGCTATGAAATATTATTTTTAACACACATCAACAGCATATAACTTAATAAAATAGGAACTACGTATGTGCCGAGAAGAAGAAAAAAGATATTTTAGAAAGATAGGTTAAAATGTCGTAATACTCAAATATACAAACTTATTAAACACAGAATATACAAACTTTTTAAATGAATTTAGGTACCTTTAACATAAATATATATTAACTAAGGATGAATTATAGAAGTCTCACAGAGACAAAGCTAATTTGTATATGAAAAAAGTGGATGGATAGAGAATAGCTTGTTGGTCTTGTGGTTAGGACTCTCGCCTCGTGATCCAAAGGTCGCAGGTTCGAATCTCACTCCAGACAAGCAAGTTAATCCTATTTTCATAGCACAAGCATTTAGCTCAATTTGAAAATATGTAGTAAGAATATTGACGTGACACGAATTCCATGTTCGCATCTCTATTTTTAAAAATATATATATATATAAAATATCTCTTATACGATGGCTCGGAGCTTACAACCTGTAAGAGCTGGCTTAAGTGATCACTCTACACAATGTAACGTTCACCAATTCCATCGTAATATATATTTTCACGGGATTTGACTGTGGGAGGCAAATGAAAAGACTGGAAATTAATTAACAATTTATTCATGTTTTAACAAAGTCACTGGACATAAATTTAATTTAAACCCTATTATTTAAATCACACTATTTCACAATTAATCACTCGTCCGTGAAACACTTTATTATCACTTGCTAGAATATGCTGTTTAATTCTCCATGTAAATACTTTGTCTAATATCTGTCACTACGATTAACGTTGGCAACACTCTGGTTGGTTTTATCGCTGGCTATGTCGTGTCGATTAAAGGTCAAAACAACAACAATTTCCTGCCGTGGCACTGGCTCTGCTTTTTACACGAAACACATTGGTTTTTCGAACCTCCGAGACTATTCTATACATTTCTAGTGTTTACGAGAATGTTCCCGTCACTTCCAGACTGTTCCAGATTTCTCCCGAATGTTGTAGATAATTCCAGAGTTCTAGAGGTGTCCATTATTGTCTTCCAACATATTACGTGGGATTCTGATGATAGTGCGCAATTCCTTCTGTTTACCACTTTGTTACACTATATTTATGGAAAAATAATTAAAAATACTGCTTAATTATAACAGAAAAATTAAAATATTCATCAGACTGAGAAAAGCACTACGTTGAGGGTCAGTTACCTATAACACGCACTCGGCCTGATTCTGAAAATAACAATGTCTGGATCTTTAAGATCTTTATCCCAACACTTAATAGACGATAATAAAAATTAAAAATTTCCAGAGCGGATTTTGTAATTCTACGGCTCAAATACACTGTATTAAAAGATGATATAAGAAAGATTGTTTCTTACAATCGTATTAATTTCTTCATCCACAGCGTCCAGATGAAATATCATGGCTAAACTTGTAATGACCGCGTTCGGCGTTACCGCGTATTCAAATCTTCCCACCTTGGCATTTTTTGACAGATATGTCTGGATCTTTAAGATATTTATCCCAACACTTAATAGACGATAATTAAAATTAAAAATAAACGAGACATAGCTTTACGTCGGTATTTGTTTCAATGAGGGAGGGAGAAAGATGTAAATTGTTATCTGTCAAATGTCAAGATGGGAAGATTTGAATACCCGGTAACGCCGAACGTGGTCATGACAAGTTTAGCCATGATATTTCATCTGGACGCTGTGGATGAAGAAATTAAAACAATTATAAGAAACAATCTTTCTTATATCATCTTTTAATACAGTGTATTTGAGCCGTAGAATTACAAAATCCGCTCTGGACATTTTTAATTTTTATTATCGTCTATTAAGTGTTGGGATAAAGATCTTAAAGATCCAGACATTGTTATTTTCAGAATACGGATGACTAAGTGCCATCCTGCACTTTACTCGGGAAGCACCATGTGACTGTTATTCCAAATTGAGCATAAGTTTAATAGTGATGATTAAAAATATCTTTGTTGTTTAGTATCATTTAACTATTAAAAAATAAAATAAACATTTTGTATTAGTTGATTTTTGTGTGTCTCATATTCTTTTCCACTATCTTTTAATATTTTTTTTATAATATTGATACTTTTTTCATTTTTTTTACGATGTTTTCTACTTGCACAGCCAACGTCACAAACACGATTTTCAGCCATTATGGTACAACTGACAGTTGGCACTTGGCGTTCTTTTTAACAAAACGCATCACGGTACATGCTCTCAGTGCCATCTTTGGGATTTAATAGAAGCTCGAAAGTTTTTATCTGGCACATTATTCTAATTTTAACGCATTACTCATGGCAAGTAGATTCTTTTCGTATATTTAACCTTTTTTTTATTTTTCGGGCACTTAGGTTCCTATTTTATTATATGTATTCATATGTGTCTAGAAATTTAAATTCAAAAGGACAAAAGGTGAAAAATAATTATTAGTACACTTCATAAATTAATATTCATTATTATAAAGAAAAAGGTTAGATTATAATTATGATAGAAAAAATATTTTAGAAGAAAAATGATCAAAAAATTTTTTAACATTAGAAAAAATGGTATAATAAACATTACATTTGCTTTTCTTTTTATTCATGTTCTCGTTATCAACAGTATCATTAGTCCATTCTACTTTCTTGTCTGTGCGGGGCCTCCGAAGCTTCAACACGGCCACTGGGGGGGGCTGTGAAGTCTGGAACAAGGCAAATTGAATACATTAAATTAAGCCACCTATTCAATATCCCAAAATAGTGAAAGGAAAAAAATACTAAACAGAAATAATTAATTTCAAAATTTAAAATGTTGAAAAATATCTTGAAACTCCGATCTTTAAAAAATAATAAAATCTTCTTTATTTTAGTAACTAGTATTGAGTTCAAATTTTACTGTACATATTATTATTTATTTTATAATTGAAGTTAATAAAATTTTATCATATCTATCTATACCTATAAAACCAATGTCTGTCTGTCTGTTCTCTATACAAATCTACACCGTTTGTCCGATTCTATTCAAATTTTGCATACTTATGCTTTAGGACTCGGCGGGCAACATTTCCCCCCTATTATTTTACTCCTTCCCCTCCCCCTGATATATTTTCGATGCAAATCTGTACCGATTAACTGACCGGGCTCAAAATTTGGAAACTTATTGTTCAGGACTCGGCGGGTAACGTAGGCGACATTTTCCCCTCTCCCCGTTTACCCCTACCCCACTCCTTGGTATATTTTCAATGCAAATCTGTACCGTTCGACCGATCGGACTCATAATTTGCAAACTTATTCTTTAGGACTAGGTGGATAGTATAGGCGACATTTCCTCTTCCCTCTTTGCCCCACCCCCTCCACCAAATATATTTTGTGTACAAATCTACACAATTTGACCGATCTGACTCAAATTTTGCGCATGTATTCTTAAGAATCCAGTGGGTAACATAAAGCCATGTATTCACTAGGGGACAAATTGTCCCTCAACAGCACGCGCGGAATAGAGTCTACGTGACGTTGCAACATCGTGCAATAGTTCCGCAATGTCGCGCATGACATAGCGCGGCATTTCTACATGCCGTGGCAACGTTGGCATGCGCACGGTACCCGAGCGAGCTCACTGCAACATTACGCGGAGCGTCAGTACCACATGGTATGATTGCAATTGAATACGTATGCGCTGTATCTGTCAAGATGACAATGTGGGGAAACGAAATTGTTCTTGAACTCATCGAGCTGTATCGATCGTAGATTGCATAGAATATCCATCCTTCTTTCTCTTTGCAGTAAATTATTTCGCATCCACCACCTTTTTCTCCTCTTACGTTTCGATAAACTCGCATAAATAGATACGCAGCTGTCATCACAACCTCATATGGCGACATTTCAGCGACGTGTAGAAAACAATAATTATTTGCAAAAAGGACCTTGTTTTTAATAATATTCAATTTACTACAGTAAAACCTCGTTAATTTGAAATTGCGACCCAAAAAAACATTTCGAATTGCGCGGAACCCCGTTTTCGCTAAATGACGAAGTGTAAATAGATAATGCAGCTGTCATCATAACCTCATCGGGTGACATTTCCGCGACAAGATATGTGAGTCCCGGTGTGTACACGTCAAATGACCGCGTCATTGACCCCGAAACATGAACGTAGATGTTCATGCGACATGCCGCGCGGAATGCTGCGCTATTTGTCCCCTAGTGAATACATGGCTTAAGCGACATTTTCCCCTCCACTTTTACCCTCCCTCCCTCTGACATATTTTGTATGCAAATCTGTACCGTTCAACCGATCTGATCCAAATTTTGCATACTTATTCTTTAAGATGAAGCGGGTAATATAGGCAACATTTCCCCTTCCCCCTCTAACCCATCCCCTCCCCCAGACATATTTTCTGTACAAATCTACACTGCTTGACCAATTGGACCCAAATTTCGCATACATATTCCTGACGGAAAAAATATGCCACACTTCTTCCTCCCTAGACATCCTATCCATCCCAGCCTTGATTGAATGGAAACATTGTTTTAATTAGAGGCTTTGCAAAACAATGGAACCTTGTTTTCCCCCACAAATTTTTTTTCAACACAATCCTTAACGTGTGCAACGCCGAGTACGAACAGCTAGTGACCAATAAAATAGATGTATACATTGGCGACTGGAATGCTCATTTACCGCGATGTGCTTATTGGCCTGATGGTTACGACACTAACCTAGTGATCTAGTAAGTTGGGGGTTCAAGCCTCATCCCAGGAGACCCACTCTTAATGAAATAGTTAGTCCTCTTTTCATTGTATAAATTGGAAAGCAGCAACTACTATTTTCATAGCTCAAACATTCAGCTTAGTTTGAAAATAGGATTTGAAAAAAAAAACATAACCTGGCACCGATAAAGCAGCCAATACAAGAAGGCCACTATCCGTTTTTCACATAACTTTATGTTGCGTGTCCATCCGATGTAAATAAAAACAGAAGAGGGAACTGAAGAAAATAATATGTATATTCATCGGCTAATTGTGTCATGAATTGTAATTGCATGTAGGGGATATTAAGAAACATAGATGCCTATATCAAATAATAATCAAGTCCCAATATACATTTCTGAGACACTGAAACAATAGATGTGCTAAGAAGCCAAGGTCAACAACAATTATGTGAGATATTTCTGTACATCGGGGTCAAGCAATAAGAAGTGGGCGATTCCGCTAAAGACGATTCTCGACATCGATTTCTAAATTACAGTATTAGTTCCTTTTTTTATGCTTATACAAAAAAATAACTAAATTGTATAAAAAATAAAATAAAAAAATATTTTTTAGTTAATAATTAAATTTTTGACATGCTTAGAAACATTGACAGTTGTTACAGTCAGTTAGGGGTTATATTTTACAGGTTAATTTTGTAGTAATAAAATTCGTCTACTCTTTCCTGCAAAAACATGTAAGCACTTGTTATTAGTTTTTTTTAACATTATTGACTACAAAAAGCTATTGTTAACCCGTGAAATAAAAGTTGTGAAAGTTCGCCTTTCTCACAGAAATAAAATGCCAACGTTTTGAAACTTTGTAAAAGTGAAATGAAAGTAAAACTTAGATCATATTATTAAGTTATTAAGATTATGTTGTAAGTTGAATTAAAATAAATGTTAACTCAAATTGATAATATGTACTGTGTGTTATTAGTGATTTATATTTAATAGGTTTTTTGTTACTATTTCACTCGTTTTCATAGAAAGATCTGCTAAAATGACAGACTACAGGAATTCCTCGGAAACTGACGAATGAAGTCAAAAAACAGATTTGCTATTTCTATGACAGGAATGATGTTAACAGACAAATGCCTGGGATGAAAGATAGAAGTAAGAGTACAATTTCTGAAGACAATTGACGTTAAACACTTCTTTGAAATCGTGAATGACATAGCCGACGTTCAATTCGAAGACATTATTGCAATATTGGAAGTGCCAGAGAAGAAAATTGGCAATAATATATTAATAAAATTTTTGGCGAATATTGACGAATTTCAAAAGAAATAATTAACTCAAGTATGAAAGAAGTGTATTTATTAGTAATATATATTATTTTGGTTTCTTATGTAAGACATTTACGTGCTTATTATCACTTAAGTAAGATGCATATCACCCGTTGTTGCTTTGAAAGTGAATAATTGTTTATTTTAGTTTTTTATAACTTTTTTAAGGGGTTACGTGTAGCCTGGATTTTCAAAAAATCTTTTTTTTTTTTTTTTTTCTTAAAGTAAAATGTTTCAAAAATATTGTGTGAAAATATCAACTCGATCCGATTATTAATTTTAAAGATAACTGTAGGGCCCTCTACTGCTGTCCATACTTACACACGGACGGCAATAAGGCCGGCTGGACTGACTGAAGAGCGCGGCTGCTACGGAATGGGTTTTTTTACCTGAGTAATTCTAAGAATAATGTACGAAATTTCTTTTATTCTTCTGCTTTTAGACAGAAAACCCATTAGGCTAACTGAGATTTGATTTAGTGTTAGTATTTCAGTGGTAGTGAAACCGAGCAGTCGATAGGTAGTTGTGCATGTACAATAATCATTTTCAAAAATTTATAATGAGACTTTATGAATGTATCCAAGGAATATTAATGATTGCCAATGCAATATGATTAAAGTATGGACCTAATGCACACCGGTATGCTGAAAAACTCGATATAAAGCGCATAAAAATTGCTGACCAACGTGCAAATCAGATCACTCGAGAAGGCAAAATGAGACGTAGACAAAAACAAATCGACATCTTGGAGGCTTACAAATCAGCAGAAGATCTATTATATGTATCAGAAATAGACGACTCTATGTAGGTAATTTTTTAAATTGTATTTTTATTAATTATTTATGCATAAAACTTTGACTTAAACTTTTTTTTATAAACAATGAATGGGTGATTTTTTCCCTCAAAATTCATAACTAAACTTTCAAAGACCGCCATTTTGTTAAATTTGAAAAAAAATAAAAAAGCTTCGATTAAGCACAAAATTAACTATTGAACTACTATTTTTTTTTGTTTCATTAAATTTAGATAAACCACTAATAAGCACTGATGGACACCACGAGGCACTATTTGCAAGACAGGGGTCAAGAATCGAGCTTCTATCGTGGTCCAGTATTAATAATTTTATTTAAAATTGCCTCCTAACTATTTACATATTTATTTTAATACTTATAAACAAATCAAGCGAGAACATGTAGCCGTTCAAAGAATAATTTCATGAAAAATGTTTTTTATTTTATTAATAAGAAACTTTAAATGCGTCCAAATGTTGCACCCGCAATAGTGGAATTGCCCAAGTGCTTAGAATTTATTATACTAAAATTAAATTCTAGTAATAAGCTGGT
Organism: Agrypnia vestita; assembly: GCA_016648135.1. Taxonomy (NCBI): domain Eukaryota; kingdom Metazoa; phylum Arthropoda; class Insecta; order Trichoptera; family Phryganeidae; genus Agrypnia; species Agrypnia vestita. The sequence continues at coordinate 49,362 of JADDOH010002349.1, forward strand.
GATAAAATAAACATGGTTATTTGGAACCTCGGAACCTTGAAGCCTCGTAAGACTATATTCCTACGTTGCTTACGAGTCGAAAATGTTCAAGCAACCATGACTAATATCAATAGTTATGGAGACATGCGACATCAAAATTTGCATTTTTTTTCAATATTTCTCACTGTGTTTTGTGATATATTTTGCTATCAATACATGCAGTAATTGGGCCTTGTCGCCTGTTGTGGTACGAAAAATAAAAACTCTAAGACATATTGGGTTTAATAATAACAATTAATTTGATTGCTTGACACTTTTATTACATTATTACACATATATAATAACATAAAAACAAAATTTAAATATATATATACACATATGCATGATTTCTTGGAATGTTTAATTACACCTGATGATGAGAGGGGCTGCTTGTCTCGTATAGTAGTCACAAAATAAAGTCGAGTTACACTGCCAGCGAGTTAACTCGCTGACTCGAGCCACCAAGGAATGCAATCGGGATAGTGGGCTGAGTTTCAAATAAGTAATGCATTGTTTTTTATGTACTTTATACCTAGTATTCCAATAGTGTTGCATTGAAAAAGTGATTTGTGTAATTATTAATTACCTGCGTTGGATTTTCGGCAAATACAGTAATAGTGATACGTATTTGCGGAAAAGAAAAAGAGCATCGCATGGAGTTTTTTCCAAAAAATAATAATGACAACAGAGTCAATTGCAAATTATGTACCTGTATTTATAAGGAAACACCTCCACATAAGTAAATCATTTGAAGAAAAGACATAAGCTTGTGTACAGTAAAATAAAGTAAATAATTGTCACTTTATTAATAAATAAATCTATTTCATATTTATCCTTTCATCTATTCATATCATATCATATTCCTTAGTTGCATTATTTTTCTGAAAGTTTATTTGACTCAAGTTGATTGATTAACGAGTTTGCGACATCGAGTCGAGTATATGTAAGACATACCCGCAGAGTAATATAACATTCGTATGTAATGACCTGGCAGTCTCCACCAAGGGTCTCAACTCTCAAAAGACACTATGTCGAGTTAACTCGAGTTGTGACTCGAGTAAACATTTCAACTAGAGTTACTCGAGATAAAAAAATACGACTTGGCCCATCACAACTTGAAGTGTACATAGTACAAAGTTTAATCATGTTGCACAAAGTATTGTTACTGCCATATCAATTAATAATATTATTTTTTTACTATCTGAACTGTCTTGGGCGCTAGCTGAACTATAAACGTGCCACTGAAGCCACTTTCCTGATCCACAAAAAATATGAGAGTTAAAAGAGTCTACATTTTTTTTGTAGTCAGTATCAACATCAGAATCAGCTAATCAACGATAAGCAAAATGTATGTGAAATTGCTAGAGCCTTAATTTACATTTACCTTTAATCAACTTATCAACTATTTACAGCAATGATTACTCTTATGAGCAAAAAATGCAAAATTATGAAAGTTCGATGTCTAAGCAATGTATGGTAATCCCATTACAAGACCTACTTACCCCATCTACCCTAGGGTTGTAATGTTATTTAAATAATGTGGATAAAAGAGCCCCGGATTATCTCCGCAAAAAAATGGAAAATAATTACACACGACATTTAAAAAAAAAGTACACATAATCGCATACAGCACAAAATACAATCTATATAAATAAAAATGTAGATGTTCGTTTGTACAAAATCGATAAACTCTGAAAGTTCTTCACCGATTGCTTTGAAATTTTGGTACAACGTTGCATTCGATTACGAGGATGTTTTTGTATACCTAATTTGTTTTCGTATATCTACTATTAATTTATATAAATAAAAATGTAAATTTTCGATTGTCCAAAATCATAAATCTTCTAAAGTTCTTTTTGAGACAACGTTGCATTCGAATTCACACAAATTATTTGAAAAAAAAGGCACAAAAAAAACCTACCCCTTCAATATTGATAAATATTTAGGTACAGTAAAACCCCGTTAATTCGAAGTCCGATAATTCAAAATTCGCCATAATTCGTATTTTTTTATAAATTGTAAGTCCCAAATTGTAAATTTCATAGTAAATTAACCCCGATAATTCAAAAACCCCGATAATTCGTATTTCGAAATATTTTCAGCCCTTTGCGCCGCAAATCAATACATTTTAGTTTGCGTAATCGAAATTTTTTAGAAATATGACGAAATTTCGTTTTTTTCGCAAGTGAGAACAACAAATATATCAATATCGGGTACTTTGAAATGTCGCGATCTTTGTATTAGCATAATAAACATTGCGTTTTCGAAATGATTTCTTGAAATAAGAAACATATACATTTTTAACAAATTCATCAGTTTTACAATTCTTGGCGTATTTCGCAATCAATTCACGGTGCTTTATGAAATGCCCCTTTTCTATAAATATTGTGTCGCGATCCCTAAAATTGGGGAATCCTGTGCATGCTTTCTTCAGTTGGCTGCCTTAATATTTTTATTTTTTTTTTATTATTAAATTAATTTGGTAAATGTACAAACTTAAGAGTGTATTCAATATAATATAATTAATAAACATTTACATTACACGTTTACCCACTTTTAAATGAGAATTTATTCTCGTGTTTAAAAGTGGGGGCATTGTCATGTATGTATATATCTATTATTAATGAAATCGTTAGTGTAAGACATTAGATTAAATAAGTAAGATATAGACAATGAAACATTAGATTAAGTTATAAAAATTAAGACATTAAATTAAGTAAGTAAGATATAAACAATACAAAAATGTGAGACTTTAGAATAAGTAAATAAGATATACACAAGGAAACATTAAATTAAGTTATAAAAATTAATAATTAAGAAGGTATTGTAATAACATTTAAAATTATATATAGATTGTTTTTGATAAGATTTTTTCATTGCATTATTGTGATGTTTTTTTGTAGAAGATTTTTCAATTTAGTCTTGAATTTTCTATAATTTTTTTTCGTCTTCATTTCATTGGGAACAGCATTAAAGAATGATACTCCTTGATAAGAGAAATGGTGTTGGGCTGTGCTAGTATTACATTTAGGTATCAAAATATTTCCAGCTGATCTCGGTCTATTACTAAAACATTCAAATGTTCTATTATTGATATACATTTTGTGAATTTGAAGTATCGCAAATTTTTTATGGATTCGATTAATATTTGGGACGTTAAAAATGTTGAAAAGTTCCCTTGTTGGGAATATTGAGGGTTTCCTCAAAAGCACTTTGATAATTACTTTCTGAACTATTTCCACTGGTAGTATATTAGACTTAAAGGTTCCACCCCAGCCAACTATACCATACTGTAGTATGGACTGGGCAAACGAAAAGTATGCCACCTTAAGCATGTTTATTGATAAGATATTTCGTAGCCTTATGAATAGGTATATGAGTTTTCTCATCCTAGTGACTGGAATATATTTGCTTTCCATTTTTAATTGCTGTGAATTATGGCACCCAAGTATTTGATGCTGCTCTTACCAGACAAAAACAGACAATTTCCATTATTACAATTTTTGTTATCATCACATTGATTGGAGTGGATCTTTATATGAATATGTTCAGGTGAATCCTTTTTGGCAATAGAAAACGGGATATATACAGTTTTTTCTGCATTTAAAGACAAAAAGTTTTTGTCAAACCATGATTTCAAAATGTTAGCAGCTCTGTTTGCTTTTGTATTTACATCACCCCATATCTTTCCTTTTATAATTAATGCAGTACATCAGCATAAGATACAATTTCTCCTTTTAAAGGTAATTTGAACATGTTGTTAAAATAAATAATAAATAGTATTGGACCTATGACTGTTCCCTGCGGAATACCAAAAGATGTAGTTAGTGATCCACTTAGCTTACGTCCAATTCTCACCATCTGGCTTCGTTCCTTAAGATAGCTCTGGAACCAGGATAATACTATTCCGCTTATTCCTATCTGTTTTAATTTTGAAACAAGTTTTGAATGTGATATGCTATCAAATGCCTTTCTCAAGTCCACAAAAATTCCCAGACATTTTTCTCCACTATCGAGAGTATGATAAATAATAGATGTTAGTTTGGCAATTGCATCCTGAATGCCTAAATTATCTCTAAAGCCAAATTGTTGCAGATTTAATATATTTTTGCTTTGGATATAGCTATTAAGTTGTTTTTTAACAACTTTTTCAAAGATCTTTGCTATGTTTGATGTAAGCGATATTGGTCTATAATTTTTTATTTCCTCCTGATCTTCAGATTTGAAAATTGGTATAACTATAGTTTTCTTATAATTAGTTGAAAATATTCCTGTCTGTAGACTGATGTTAATTATATGTGGTCGGGCCATATCTATATTTGGAATATATAGCGAACGCCTTTCATTGAGAAACTAGGCAATCCGCTTTACCTGTCTCCGCCAATGACGCGGGACCCAGCAGGGCCGGCGTTAGTACATACTGGACCGCCGCTGTGAGTACATTCTGGATCGCCGCTTCGTGAGTACATATTCATCCGCCGCCTCGCTTGGAACGTTTCTCCTTCGAGTATTTTCAATCGCCATCACTGCCGTGTGACATTTACGCACGTTCCGCATTCCGCATACACTTCAATTTGTCGTTCGATCTTAACACCGCCATTCAAATCCGTTCTTCGCAGTGGATTTGTTTACATTCTTGGTGAAGACGGCCACCCGCATCTACAGTCCACTCAACCGCAGTTCATCAGGTCGCAGTTCAATAAATCGGAAGAACCAGGAGGTAAGTGGTTTTGCATGTTTTCTCAGTGACGGGCCTTTAGCTACGTACGGGACATCTGCTTGCCCTTTGGAAGTTTCCGTATAGTTGGACGCTCAAAGCGCACCATTTAAACCATAACCTAACCGCTTCACCAATATGAGCAATTGGTCTGCTGAGTGGTTTGCTCATGGATTTAATGATCTTCACGGTGACATTGTCGTACCCACATGCGCGGATAGTTTAGTTTGCGGCATTTGCGCTAATCCTCATACCTAAACGCGTTATTAATTGTTTTTCATGTTTTTAAATTTGTCTTTAGTTCGATTTTTTTCTAATCACTGTGTTTGTGTTATTAAAATATTTAATTTTCTTTGTAAGATGTTTTTATTGACTTATCTTATTGTTTCACATATTTATTGACAATTGTATTTCTAGTAACCGTGCATTGTTGGTTTGAGCCAGCAAAAGGAGGAATCAAAAGTTAAACTCATTTGAAGATTGAAGAAACGTTCCATAAATTCAAGTATAATAAACATTTTTGATTATGGCCACCTATCCATGGAAAAAAAAGGTTTTTTCGCAAGTGAGAATAGCAAATATGTCAAAATGCTGCGATCTTTGCATTAACATAATAAATATTGCGTTTTCAAAGTGATTTTTTTAAATATAAACATAAATTTAACGGTTTTTCAAGAGTTTGACGATTTTTGGCGAATTTCACAATCGCACCGCGATTTTTTTTGTACCTAAAATTTCGAATTAAGGGGAACCCCTATAATTCGAAATTAATTTTTTTGGGTCCCTTGAATTTCGAATTAATGAGGTTTTACTGTATAACATTTTTCAAATTCAAATTTTTTCGTAACATTACGCTTTCTTAAAATACAATTGAACCGATGAGAAAGTGCAGTCAATCGTATCGCGATATGTATACCTATAATGTGTCTAATAAATATTAAAAAAATAAAAATTCAATGGCTGTCTGTTACAAATACAAATACAAATCTACAACGTTTGTCCGATTCGACTCAAATTTTGCATACTTATGCTCTAGGACATTTCCCCCCTCCCGTTCTATCCCTTCCCCTCCCCATGATTATTTAAAATGCAAATCTGTACCGTTCGGCCGATAAGACTCAAAATTTGGAAACTTATCATTTAGGACCCGGCGGGTAACATAGGCGACATTTTCCCCCTCCACTTTTACCCCTTCCCCTCCCCCTGATATATTTACAATGCAAATCTGTACCGTTCGACCGATCAGACTCAAATTTTGCACACTTATGCTTTTAGGGTAACGTAGGAGACATTTCCCCCTCCTTTTTTACCCTTTTTCCTCCCCCTGATCTATTTTCAATGCAAATCTATACCATTCAACCGATCGGACTCAAAATTTGTTAACTTATTCTTTAGGACCCGGCAAGTAACACGGGCAACATTTCCTTTCTCCCCTTTTACCCCTTCCCCACCCCCTGATATATTTCCAATGCAAATTTATATCATTCGACCAATCTGACACAAACTTTGCTAACTTATTCCTTAGGAACTGGCAGGTAACTAAGGCTTTTCTCCCTCCCCTTTATCCCACCCCCTCCCTTGTTATATTTTCTGTACAAATATACACCGTATGACCGACTTGACCCAGATTTTGCATACTTATTTTTCAAGCTTGACCAACGAAAATTGGCGAGCGGCAACTTTGGATCTAAAACCCGCCCAGCCCGCACCCGGCGGTAACCCCTCGTCCTATCATTCAGTTCAATCTCATATTTGCGCGTGAACTGTGACATCGTGACTTCCAATATACACTGAATTATGTCCAAAACGGTCTTGCAACACCTTGCAGGTGGTGCAAGAACAATTGCCAATGTAGATTAAAGTTTTGCGAAGCTGAAAAAGCAAATAATGGACCAATATTAACGTTTCACAGGACTCCAGATAGAGCGGCCGCCATTACTGGATTGTTTCTTTAGTGTTGCTCGACCAAATTTCTATTATAATATCATAAAATATATTTGTCAATGTACCGGATACTGTATATTAAAGTAAGTTAATCGTAACTTCTGTTTCGCGACAGGGATGTCCTCCCTTGCACGCCAATTTATACTGGTGGCATTATAATAAATACAACTTTTCCCCCCTCCCTTCTTACCCCATCCCCACACCTGATATATTTTTTGTACAAATCTAAAACGTTTGCCGATCTGATCCAAATTTTGCATTCTTATTCTTTAGGTCACGGCGGAATACATAGGTCACAATTCCTTTCTGGACATCCCAGCCTAGATTAAATGGATCATTTTTTTTATTAGATGAAACCTTTATGTCCCCACACAAACTTATGTTTAATAAATCCTTAACCCGAGCAATGCCAGATTTGAACAGCTATCAATATATAAAAATGTAAATATTTGTTTGTTCAAAATCTTAAATCTCAGAAAATTCTTCATTCTTCACGGATTGACTTTGAACCAACGCAACCAGTAAAATTGAATGCCCACAAACATTGTAAAATAAACATATTAGAAACGTGTGCTTTCTTTTTTCTTTCTTTTCCATTTAACAAGACTGAGCCACAGCAGTGTGTGGCTGGGTACAGCTAGTATTGAATAAAACATGGAAATAATTATAAACACTTCTCCAAATATTTTGAGTATGTCCAAATTATTAAAATGTCAAAAAAATATACAAAATAACACACAGTTGTACGGCACGAAAATACAATGTTGAGCATATATAATAACAGAATAAACAATTAAATAAGTCCGAAACACACCACTTGGATGCATATTTACATTAACAATTAGACTCTTCCACTTCAAAATAAATACACTACCGATCGGGATTCTCGAAATTTCCGCAATTTGGGATGTTCACAATTTTGCTATTTTACATGTTCATAACTTCACAAGTTTTATATTTTATTTCGTAATATTATTTAGTTAATAGGAAAAGTATTTTTACGCCGCATTTAAATAACTTATGGAATAACTGCAAGCGATTTAAGAGTTGCTATTTTGTCTTCATTGTATTCTAAAAATTCTCCAAGAACTTGATCAGTGTGTTCACCTAGCAGTGGAGGCCTGATCCTGATATGATTACCTCCATCACTAAACTTAACGGGTGGGCCGACGATTTTTATTTTGCCAGCAATGGGATGGTCTAATTCTTGAACCAAATTAAGATGCTGGACTTGGGCATCAGAAAATACTTCATCAATAGAGTTTACTGGGCCAAATGGAAAAGGAGATCCTTCCAGCACACTCAACCAATCCTTGGTGGTTTTTGTTATAAATATATTTTCCAAAATTTCTATTAAATCTTTTCGATTTTTGACTCTCATTACATGTGTTGAATATTTTTCATCTCTGTAAACATGTTTGATATTCAGTACTTCACATAGAGCTTGGAATTGCTTATTTGAGCCAGTTCCGATGATTAGGTATCCATTTTTAGTAGCAAAAGCTTGATACGGAACAATACTTTCATGAGCTGTACCACGTCTAACTGCAACAACACCAGAATTCAAGAAATTTGATCCTATACTTATCAGACTAGCCACTTGCGTCGCTAAAAGATTACAATCAATCTTCTGGCCTTTGCCAGTTCTCTGTTTGAGCAGCAGAGCAGCCAAGATGGAACCATACGCGCATAAACCCGTAGCCATGTCTGTCATGGGTACACCTACTTTTGCAGGACCACCACCTTCGCTCCCCGTTATACTGAGAAGACCACCGAAACCAGCAGCTATTACGTCATATCTATAAAATAATCCACATTAATTACATACATTTTTATAAATTTAAATTATTAAATAATAATTCATTTTAATTTACATAGATCTTTATAAACAGAAATGCGTGTGCGGATTCCATGTCACGTACTCAAACAATGCTGAGAGGTAGTGGATGAAAAATAACACTAACTTGATACTCTCCGGGGATAAGGATCTACCAGTTAAGGCCCTTTGTATCAAGTTGTATTATACAGTAGAATCTCGTTAACGAACCCCGCTATATCGAAAAACGATATATATCGAAAAAAAAATCGAAATTAATCCCCTACAATAAATTTTTCATACAAAAATGCACTTATATAATGAAATTTTTTGTTAATATGTATAATGAAACAATTTTTGTTCCGTGCGAAAACACGTCCATATATTTACGTAAATATATAATTAATTTTTTGTCGAAATGAAAATATTATTGGATGTCATCAAGCCAAAGGCCGACAGGGGATAGTTTTACGGCTCGACGGCTAATAAGTCATAAAACAACGTCGTAAAAAGTAATAAAACTCGGTGGCAGGTTCCTGCAATTTTGGTATTTTTGGTGTTTTTAAATTGAGGTCTTTAAAATTTCTCCTTGAGATCTTAATCCCCTATCTTAGGCCCCTACAAAGCAGTTTGCCATAATCCCCAGGAAAAACGATTGTCAAAAAAGATCGGAATGAGGTCTATCATAGCCGTCTAGAATCACGTAAAAATATTACAAAAAAAATTGTATACAAATTATATAGGTATCGAAATATCTCAATGTGTATAACGAAAAAAGGTTGTTGAAACAAAATAATAATATTGTGCATTGTTTTTTGTGCTAACACTCAGTGGGGAATAATCCCGCAAGAGTGAAAATCTCGCCATCGGCAAGGCACAGTCACGCCGCAACTGTATCGCCTTTCTTCACTAACTTTCATCACTCTTTACGTTATAACTGAACGTTTACATTGATTACATTGTATACCTCATTTCTGAAGGCCACAACTAACGGCGCGGCGTTTTCGCGGCATATTCTCGCTAAGATGCGTTGATTCAAATTATTATTCGAGATACATACATATTTTGAGTCAAATAGTTGAGTTAAATAAATACAAAACTAAATAAGGGAAAATAAATTCTATTTTTAAGAGACCCATATTTTACGACACACGAGAAGTTGCGGTAAAGTACGAAATTTATGGGACCACTCATTTTAAAAGCGTCAGATTCCTCACGGATAATATTAGTTTTAAATAACTTTCTTTGTTTGCTGAATGCCTTGTTATGTTAGCATCCATATGAACTGACAATGGGGTCTCGTTCAAAACCATTTGCGATCTTTTTTAAGGTCGGTACTTTTTTTCTATGACGTGAAATATGCATACTACGAAAAAAAAATCGTTATATATGGAAACTTTTTATAATGAAATTTTATTTTTCGGTCCCTTGGATTTCGCAATAACGAGGTTTTACTGCAGTTTGTTTACTTAAAATCTCTTTTAAGCCGGCAGGCGTGATTTTCTAAATGTGTAATCAAAATCGTTTTTATTCAATGTTTCAACATTTCCACAGACACAGTATGCCACAGATTTTTATGACTATCAACTGATTCTATAGTATTAAAACCTTAACAGTGAAAGTAATTTACAGAGTTCGAACGGAATGGATTTTGTCGCAACTCTAAATGAATTTTGCCAGTGGGCATTGTTGGCAACATATATAAAAAAAAATTCTACATCTCATCAAATATGCAGGATAGATAGATATTGGATTGTTTGATTGGATTAGATATTAGATTGGGGCAAGCTTTAACTGAAATTTCAATATCGAAACGTAGAATAAAAACTATTTTAATATGACGGATGTCAAAAAACATGCGCAATCTGCGTGTGCACTGGCTTAAACGAGATTTTCAGTTCAAACCAACTATAATCCAAGTTGATACAACTGGCCCTTAATCATTGAGCGACCATCTTACCGTCGACTGCAAACAAGTGTATTGATTATTATAATAAAGTAGCGAGGACACTAATAATTTGAAGCCTGCTTACCCTGGTTTAGAAGCATAGGGGCCATCCGGACCATAACCTGTTACTGAACAGTAAATAAGGTGAGGTGCCACCGTTTTCAAGTCATCATATCCAAGACCATATTGGTTCAGTTTACCAGGTACATAATTCTCAACTAAAATGTCACATTTTCTTGCCAAATCACTAATTATGGATGCCCCTAGAATTTTTTTATATGAATTGAATAAATAGTTACGTACAAATATTGTATATATGCATAGGTAAACAATAATAATAACAAAAAATCTTACCGTGAGGATTTTTTATATCAATACAGATACTTTTTTTATTTCTGTTCAATGATGTGAAATAACAAGACTCATTGCTATTGTTTAAAAAGGGGGGGCCCCATTTTCGCGCTTCATCCCCCCCAACAGGGTGTTCCACTTTTATAACATTCGCACCCAGGTCTCCCAACATCATTGTACAATAGGGACCAGCTACTATCCTTGTCATGTCAATAACTGATATTCCAGAGAGAGGACTAGTGTCACTGGGAATCGATGAATATTTTCTAACATGACTGTATGATAATGATAAAATATTCCTTGCATATTGAGGATATTTTTGTAAATATAACATTTTATTTTGATTCTAATCTAACGTATGACAAACACACCTCAAAAACCTGATATCAAATAAAATGTAGCGCGTCACGTATTTACCTAAGATAAACTTGCCGGCGGTGGGGCGCAACCTTTCGACCAAGAAATTTAAATACCCGCTTTTAAATCCATGGTTATTATCATTTGGAAGAAAACATCAATGCCTTTCGTGTTCGGAAAAAATTATTCATTGAAAGAAAACGTTTGTGCTCAAGAATACATTTGTTTCATAAAAAAAATATTAAAACTGACATAAATACGAATATTTACCTGCGATAAAGCTTCAGTAGTAACAGTAGTAGTTACTGTAGAACTTGTTACTTCTTCACGACTCAGAGTTTGGGAAGTATTAGCCATTATTATGACTCACTAATAAAACATTTTTATCACGTATAGTTTTTTTTTAATTAAAACCACATTTAAAACGTTAAAAATATTAAAGGCGAGTAAATGAACACTAGTCATAAAAATAATGATAACCAACCCACTAAAATACTGCAAAATTGACAACACCTAATTAGGTGACATTTGACAAAAGTGATGCCAAGTGAGAAATCGATATTTTACGAAACCGTTATATTTATATTCATACTGTTAAGTAGGGGCATGTTGTGTATTTTTGAGTCTGTTAACACGTCTACGTGTGTGTAAATTATAAATCCTTTCGCGTGACTTATTATTTGTACAGGCATTTGGATTCGTTCTTCCAAAAAAGTCGGTAGATATGCATATGAATCGCAATAACGATGTTGTTTCAATACTATTTTTCTTCAATATCAATTTTTCAAACACCGAAATTCTGTCACTTTGATATTAAAAAATAAAATACTATTTATTTTCAACTCTTTATTAGGAAAATCGCAATAATTCATCCAATATTTAAAATTCTGAGACATAAAATTCAACAATCACGAATACAAAATCTGAATCCTGGCTCGTCGCCCTTGAAGTGTATGTCACAATAAAGAAATATTTTTTAATACCAAAAGTCCGTGTTGGCGACAGCTCTTTTAATATGAAATTGTATAAATTCCCTGTCCTGTTCTTATTCCTGTTTTGGATTTTCTTGGACTTCGACGACTTGGCACGACTGAACAATTCACTTTATCGTGAATTCCAAAGCTACCATTGTCAGCTGGCGTTTTGTACGATTTGGCCGCTGTACATTCTGGTGTGATATGTGAGCATAGTACCGGAGAACCGCGCATTTTTAAATTCATGTGTTCTGTACGGAACACCGCCGGAGACGTAGTTGTGAGTGATTAGTGAGCGAATGACACATATGCATTGACTTAGTACACATGAGAGCCTCATTGAAAGCTGAATTCGAATGTCGTCTCAGCCCCTTAGGACAGGATCCGAACCTAGATCCAGCTTAAAAACTATTTGGGGGTTGTTTAAGCTGAAAGAGCCTGAAAATCCTATTAGAATTTATAAAAATGCCTTACGATAAATTTTTCAATAATGAAAGTTCATCGCCATCTCCTTTGCTAAAATAAACAGAGGTGACCAGACTGGATCAACTGTTACTCGTGAAGCTCACGACGCCTTTTGCGATTATTTCAACAAAGTGGCAAATGAAAATAATAGTCAATGTCGGGATTAAGAAAAGAATACATTTGCAAGCGAGATTGAATACTATTTGAAGAAAATATTTCGAATCGACCGTAATCGCGACCATAATATTTCATGATCAGTTAATTCAAAACAAGTTCAGTTACTCAAATTTGATGAAATTTTCCAGAATTTACCTTTCAGCTCCTTGTAGCAAAATATACAGCTTTTCTTTTTTTTTCTATTTTCTAAAGCCGGTTAAGTTTACGAAAAAAACGCAATCGATTATCGCCTCAAATTGCAGAGAAAAAAGATTATTCATCAGTCATCAAAAGTATTCATTAATCATAATTTGCCTTATTTGGTTATATGTATAATATAATTTGGTTAATTTTGAAAACTAATCAATTTCCTGATTAAATAAATAATAAGTACTTTTTCTATTATTGTGTGATTTTTGTTTGCTAAAAATTGTTTTCCTTATCAATAAATTAATTTACTGGCCTTCATTTCGTGAAATTTTTGCATTTAAATGAAAATAGAATATTGAGCTATCGGGTATCCGGCTGGATAGTAAAACTAGGCCGAATACCGGATATCCATTTCATCTCTAATATACACTCACCGAGAGACCCTCGCCTGTTCTCGCCAGAGGCCCTCGGCGAGGGGTCTCGGTGAGTGTGTATAGCCGGCATAAAGCCATGTATTCACTAGGGGACAAATTGTCCCTCAACAGCACGCGCGGCGTTGCAACGTCGTGCACTGTTCCGCGTAACGTTGCAACGTCGTGCACTGTTCCGCGACGTCGCGCACAACATAGCGCGGCATTTCTACGTGCCGTGGCAACGCTGCCATGCGCACGGTACCCGAGCGAGCTCACTCCAACATTACGCGGAGCGTTAGTACCACGTGGTATGTTTACAAGTGAATACGCATGCGCTGTATCTGTCAAGATGACAATGTGGGGAAACAAAATTGTTCTTGAACTCATCGAGCTGTATCGATCGAAGATCGCATAGAATATCCGTCCTTCTTTCTCTTTGCAGTAAATAATTTCGCATCCACCACCTTTTTCTCCTCTTACGTTTCGATAAACACGTTAACATAAATGGATTCTAGTGATGGGTCGTCAACGTATTTATCGTCGACGAAACGAGACCGTCCATTTCCGTCCATCGACGAGTCGATCAACAGTTGAATTCATTGTCACTGTCCCCGAAACATGAACGTAGATGTTCATGCGACATGCCGCGCCGAATGCTGCCCTATTTGTCCCCTAGTGAATACACGGCTTAAGGAATCGGAATCAGAAATCGCGTAGCCAGTTCGAAAGAGAAAAAAAGAAAGTCATTATTTTTTCGGCGTCGCCTTCTTCCGTTTCAAACTTTTGATTCAAGTCCATGCTGGATTCCTGAGACTTCTATTAATCTGTTATTGTGAATAAATAGTATATGTCACCTCAACTCTTCAATGTTTCCAATGCTGTCATTTTGGTCATATAAAAATAGTGTCGCTCCTTGTAGCAGATCTTGCAATAGCGTTTTCTCTCTTGATATTTGTATCGCAGTCTCCCACATTTGTCATTACATACATTTCTAGATATATGTAGCTGCTAAAGACTTTGCAATAAAAAAAAGATTTTTGTTATATCAAATTTATTATACTTTCTAGACTTACTGGTTGCCGCCATATTGTGCTAACTTGTGTATTGTATGTAAATGTGAGTAGCTTGTTGGTCTTGTGGTTAGGACACTCGCCTCGTGATCCAAAGGTCGCGGGTTCGAACCTCACTCCAGACTAGCAAGTTAGTCCTATTTTCATAGCACAAGCATTTTAGCTTAGTTTGGAAAATAGTTAAAATATTGATGTGACACGTATTCCGTGTTCGCATCTCTACTTAAAAAAAAAAAAATAATAATAAAAAGTAAAAACAGTGAAGCTTCACCCCAATCTCTCCCAAAAAATATTATTTTTTAATTACAAACGTGCGGCGGCTGGTAATATCGATGTGTCAGCGGCGCAGAGGAGATCGAAACATAGGGCCGGTTGTTTAATCAATAGTAATAATAACAATTAAGGAAAAGGCGTAGATTTTTTTCATTTTCTACCAATCAAATTATTATTTTTCTCAACTCTCAACTCAATAAGTTTTTGCAAAAATATTTCCTTTTTCAACTATTACTACGAACTAAACAACCAGCCCAATACACCGGTAATACAATTATGTATTACCAGGGTTAAATAAATATAAAATGAGTACTTTAGGCCTTCTGTTTTAAAACATTCAAATTAAGGAGGTTATGAATTTTACTTACGGTTACTTTTCACGCTTCAATATTTTTAAAGATAGTTATTTTTAAATCCGGTCAGATTCTAATTTCTCTTAATGAAAACAATTCAACAACCGTTCATGCCTTACGCTTTGAATAGTGTTCAATTCTCAGAACAATATTCTGAAATAATAACATATCTCTTATTTTTATTGACAAAAATTATCTCTTCAAATAATTAGTCTTCCAACACCGCAAAATTAATCCAAACTTTTACTCAAGTTCTAAATAATGAGTTTTAATTCCATGGACGAGAGGAAATATTTCTCAATCTATAACTCGACAGTTGTCAAATTTTTAACTCTTTTTTTCAATATCAATGGTAAATGTATTTGACTTGGTGCAAACTTAATCTACATTACAGGTTGAGTGGATACTTCCGTCAGGTATGTCCATCCTGGTAGAGGATGGTGACTGTGCCATCTTAATTGCACATTCCAGTCATTCTCCCTTGCAAATATGCATATTATATTGAATAACAACAAATTTGTTTTTTTCCCATTCCATCCATAATAATTTTAGGTGATCTTAATGCTCACTCCACTACTTGTGGGTAGAAAATATGTTAATGTTTTTCGAAAGGGTATCAAATCAATGGGAGTGATCACTGTTCAATTATTTCACAAATTTCACATTTAACAATCTTTTATTATCTCAAGTGACCTAAATTCTACTGCAGCTGACCTTGCTGTAGAGCTTGATATTAAATTCCCCAGGTCTTATATTCTGATAAAAATGTCATCATTATTCTAATCCAGCTTTTAGGTGTGAAGTCTATTTTTTTGAGATATAATAAAGATAATATTATACAGAAGGAGTTACCCAAAGAAAACAAATTAGCTGCCAAGATAATAAAAAATCGTATTATAAGCAGTGATGATCAAACCATTATTTTAAATGCTTATTTTCGGTACAGTTGTTTGGGATTTATATCTAATTGCAACGATGATTGGTAACGAAGATGTAACTGTTGTCTAGACCAATAGTTGCCTGTCAAATTGTGAAAATCAGTTGCCAATCATCGAAGCACTCACATACAATTTTCAAATAACGGTTAGCGTGTCACCGGTTAAAATGCCATCACTAATTATAAGGAGCAACCAACTTGATTAGGTCACATTTTGTGAAATTATTCAGCATGTTCCAGTTTTATGATGGTTATACAACTTTTAAGATAAATTAGCTCCAGCACGAGCATTGTCTGCCTAATGAGGAACTGCATTGAGTTGCAATTTTTTAACGCTTAATGCCACATATATTTTTCCAAATATTTTTACAGCCTAAATACAAAGAATTATAATTTAGATACACAATTATTATTCAGATTTTTCTCATAATTAGTGAATTTATCAAGTATTCCGAGGAAATATAAGCATTTTTAGATTTGTGAAAGTGCTTTCAGATATTTGATAATATTGCAACCGTTTACAATTTGCGAATTCCCATACAAATCGATACATTTACAGTACCCATCTAATATCTCCAGATCAAAAAATTGTATGTGAAGAACGAGTTGTCGGCACACTCTCTTCTATTCTCTTCTCTTCTAAACTATCACATTTACATAAATAAATAAATAAATAAAATTTAAAATTCATTGTGTTCTTATGCGTATTTGTGTTAAAGTAAGGTCATCAGTAAATGTCGCCACACAAATGCCAAGTAAAAATACAAGAATTTTGGCATATAATAAAGATAACGTCATGCAGCATATATGTGTAGTTGGGCCATGTGACAGATAGCTGTCAGACGCGGAACATCTCTCGCTGGTCTGAGCAGGGTTAATCTTGGTTTTTATAATATCGAAAAGGGACTTCCAATCCAGATGACAAAGTTTCTAAATGAACTAAATAACATATTACAAACATTTATTGGTATGGGTAAATTGAATTCTAAGACATCTTTTAACATTTTAGGGAAAAATTAACCTATAAAAACATAGTTTTCATTATAAATCTACATATACCTATAAAACTCAACGTCCGTCTGTTCTCTATACAAATCTACACCGTTTGTCAGATTCAACTCATGCTTTAGGACCCGGCGGATAACATAAGTGACATTTTCCTCCTCCCCTTTTACCCTACTCCCTCCGCTGCTATATTTTCTGTATAAATCTACACCGATTGACCGATCTGATGCAAATATTGCATACTTATCCTTTAGGACCCGGCGGGTAATAAAGACAACTTTTCCCCCCCTCATCTGATATATTTTGTGTACAATTCTACACCGTTTGCCAATCTGACCTAAAATTTGTATTCTTATTCTTTAGGTCATGGAGGAATACATAGGCCACAATTCCCTCCTGGACGTCCAATCCATTCCAGCCTAGATTGAATGGAAACATTGTTTTTATTAGAGATTTTGCAAAACAATGAACCTTTTGTGTGTCCCCCTCAAACTTACTTTTGAATAAATCCTCAACCCGAGCAACGCCGGGTACGAACAGTTAGTCCTTTATAAAATAACAATTACTATTAAATAAATTATTTTACAGAATAAAAACCAGCTTTTGTTTAGTAACAATTTTAAGTAAAGAGATAAATTCTTAAGTGGCCACGATTTAAATAATTTTAGAATAGTACCAGATCTTAGAATAGTTTAGGCAAAGAATCAAAAACTTTTTTCATCAATCAAAATCTCGAAAAAGCGCACAACAGTAATGAGACCCTTCGTGACCCAAAGGTCGCGGGTTCGAATCTCACTCCAGACCAGCAAGTTTTCATGGCACGAGCATAAGTTTAGCTTAGTTTGAAAATAGTAAGAATATTGATGTGATCTCTATTTAAAAAAAATATATATACGGAAGAGTAAGCTCATACAGGCAATTGCATCCCTGTACGAGGAAAGTATGAGAATTATTGGGGCATGCACATGAAGGTTAGACATTACAAAGGTGTCAAACAGGGATACATAATGTCACCATGGCTTTTCAACCTGTATATCGTCGCTATATATATAAAATTAAACCTGTGTGCCGTTTTAGTACATTCTGAGATAAACAAATGAAACTGTTTTAAAAAATAATTGCATAGACTAGATTTATAAAAAATATTTTAAATAATTACTAGGCAGACTTGCTAGATGAACGGCAATGTTTTTTTTAGTATATCTCTATTATTTATATGAAAAATTGACAAATTGATTAATTCATCTGAGAATGTATTAAACGGCACATAGGCTTAATTATATATACAACGACTTAATTATATATACTTAATTTTATGAAAGAACCGAAGGAACTAGAAGTAGGAGCGAAAATGAATGGGCTCACCACATCCTGCCTTCCATACTCAAAAGATGCAGTATTAGTAGCTAACAGTGAAGCTGATCTGCAGTGCCTGGTGTCCAGGATGTTCGATGTTTGCATGCAGAGTGAACTTCTGATAAATGTCAGCAAATCGTAAGTGATGATGTTCAAGAGAGACGAAAGAGTGACTAAGTATGATGGAATGATATTAGAAGTAAATGTGATGCTGGATGCAGTGTGGCAGATAGAATAATGAAAGGAGTGCTGAGATGGTTTGGTCGTGTAGAATGTATGAGTGAGGAAAGGATGATTAAGAAAATAGTGAGGCGAGTGTTGAAGGCAACAGAAATAGAGGGCGTCCACGAAAGACCTGGCAAAATCAGATACTACAAATGGCCCTGTTAAAAGCCTCGATAACCATAGATTCACACATCTGTTCATGCATGAAAAGATGTATGAATGTGGCCGAAGCAAAGATAGAAGAATACGGCATTCTATCCTCTCCGCCTACCCCTGCGGAAACGGCGTGATGGTTAGTTGGTACCAGAAAGTAGGTACATACTAAAATTTTATGCCAGAACATCTGAGATAAATTTTTATTTTTGTATGTGTGAACGCAAACGTATGTAAGAATGCATTGTCATCACCATTACATCAAGTCGATGTGCAAAATTTCAAATCTATTGGATGACGGGAAGTGTATTAAATGTAAAATGAATATCCTACATAAAATACAGTAGAACCTCATTAATTCGAAATAAGAGACCCAGAAAAATAATTTCAAATTATGCGGCAACCCGTTAATTTGAAATTCAAAAAAAAATAGCAATGCAATTTGAGAAATTCGCCAAAAATTGTAAAACTCATGAAAAAACCCAATCAATTTGTAAAAAATGTCTGTATTTTGCAAATATCAAGAAATCATTTCGAAAACGCAATATTTATTATGCTGATAAAAGATTGCAACATTTCTATTACTACAGTACCTGATATCGATATATTTGTTCTCACTTGCGAAAAAAACGAAATATTTTTTTCAATTATGTCAAGTTATATAAACTTAAAGTATTGATTTAAGGCTAAAAATTATTTTGAATTACAAATTACAGGGTTTTTGAATAACTGGGGTTAATCTACTATGAAAATGACATTTTGGAACTTGCGGATTTGAAAAATTTTGAATTATGGTAAATTTCAAGTTATCGGGGTTCTAATTAATGGGGTTTTACCTACCATATGGGATTTTTTGGAACTGAAAAATAATTTGGCAGGAATACACTACAGATAATGAATTAAATGAGCGAGGAATAAATAGAGTCAATACTTAGTGATTTAAAGGTTAAACCCTTCTAAAGCGTACTTTAACCTTTACATTATTAAGTATTGACTCTGTATTCGGGTCCGAGCCTGAGAGTATACATTGAAGAAAAATGAATATTAACACATCCAGTGCTGAAAACGCCTATAGGCGTTCTCACAAACATTCGCTGTGTGCTGAAAACGCCTATCGGCGTTCTATACCTGAGGGTTGGTATTAGACAATACGTCGTCTTTAATTATTATATTTGGGTCATTCTCATTTATGAACATAAAGTTTGTTCGCACAGGAATTTTTTGCGTGTTGTTTTTTGAATTTTATTTGTGAATATTGTTATGTAAATATTATATTTTTCCAATTTTCAATTCAAAAACAATTTCCATTGTGTAATGATTACTTTTCTGTAATATAGCAATTTTCAGTGATTTTTTTTTCAATTTGTATGTAAGAGCCTTCTTAGTGTAAAGACAATTTTTTATTTGTTTACCATTTACAGTATTATAAAAAACTGCACAGTACTTTTACAGCATGGTTTCGATCTATGTTTTCATGGCTTTTATAATATGAACTGTTAGTTTGAAATTTTAAAATTATGTATTATATTTTCTATAATTTTTTGTATTTTATCACTAATCCTAAAATCCTACGTGAAACATTATATATATAGAAACATTATATCATGTCAATTAAAAATACATATCAAAAATATATATGAAAAAAATGAACCCAACAGACAAAATTTAGACATGTAACTACAGAGAATTGTAAAAAATCTGAATAAGATAGGATACGCAATAATAATAATTTTTGAAAAATTATTATTTTGGTTAATAATATTTTGGGTGAGTGTAAACGCACAACAAGACATGTGTTGTTGAAAAAACAGTGATTTGTTTATGGCGGTGCTGACCGCCCGGAGAGAACTAATGGGTTTATGGGGGTAAATGACAAATCATTCTCTTAAGAATTTTAAATATTGGCTAAATTTTTAGCACCGAAGATGATGAGAAGAAAATCGTTCAGCAGTCAGTGTTAAGAAATAACTAAAATAAAACAAAAATTTTCAATAAGAAATTAAAATTTATTAATAGAAATCCGTCAATTATCTTCACCGCTGATTAATACAGAGTTAGCCACTATTTTAGCCACTATTATTATTTTAAATAATAAGTTCCCACGGAATTTATCAAACTGTCAGTTTATCTCCTGGAGCTCCAATACGAGTTCCCCACAACGTAGCCATTACCTGAAACAATCCAATAAAGTATACCAGGATTAACTAAACCTTCATTACTAAAGACAAAACAGACCCTCCAATGTAATTCAAGCTCAGAAGACTCCCTGGAACACACACTGAGCCGAGATAAGGGTAACAGCTAGAGAGAAGGGCGGTATAGTAAGTGATAAGGTTGTAAGTGGATGACAGGTACAACAAACCTCTGTACTACGTTCCTATCGGTGTCCTCGGTGGTAGTCCCGGGGAGGGGCGGGAGGCCCCTCTGGGGGCGGCGGAGGGGGCGGGGGCGCCGCCCAGTCAACTTGCGCGGGCCCATTGCCATTCACCTGCGGAGGGAACACAGGGAACTGCGGATAGCCGTAGCCTGGGTTGCCAGGATGCACTGGCCTGAAAGGATGTACGGGTGGGAACATGTGTGGAGGAATCATACTGTTCATGGACGGGGGTGGGACATTTAACATTGGGAAGTGAAGATCGGGAACTGAGGGTGGGACATCTTGCAATTTACTGACAGAATCCATGTTGTTCATTATTTTGGGATTTGGATACTTTGGATCTAGAAGAGATTTTTGATGTGAATGTTTTGTCAATTGATTTTCTGGTTGAGGCTTGTGATACCGACTATCGACTGGAGGTTTAGAATGCTGATTTTCCAAAAGTGGTTTAGGATATCTGTCAGACAAGAGAGGTTTGGTTTGACGATTTTCTGCCAACATGGGATAGTTGTTGCCATCTAATAAAGGTTTGGGAAAATGTACATCCAATAAAGATTTGGGGTACTGATTGCTAGGAGGTTTAGTAAAATGTGAACCGACAGCTTGAACACTGTTTGTTCCATTTTGGGAATGTTTAGTATTTAGCAGTGGAGCGTCAAGATTAGGACGAACCTCAGAAGTACCTGAAAAATTTCCCAATGGGAGAAAATTAGATGCATGTAAGGAATTCAGAGGGAAGGAAGGTTGAGGGGGCGGCGGCTGGCCCGCGAAGGCAGTCGGCGGCTGGGGCGGCAGGCCCCCGGGTGTCGGGAGCAGTGGCCTGCTCTGGTGACTGGTGGGAACGGCTTCTGACTTGCCTGATTTATCTCTGGAGGTGTCGCGTGACCTGCTGGAGGAGCTGCGCGATGAGTGTGTGGAGCGGCGGCGGCGACGCGGCGAGCGGGAGCGGCGTGGTGAGCGGGAATGGCGCGGTGATCTTGAGCGACGAGGAGAGCGGGAACGGCGCGGTGTTCGGGAGCGACGAGGGCTGCGGGAACGTCTGGGTGAGCGGCGTGGTGAGCGAGAGCGACGCAGTGACCTTGAGCGGATAGGGGAGCGGGAACGACGACGGGGCGAGCGACGTCTGCTTCGTGACCTGTCTCGGTCTCGATCACGATCCCGCCCCCTTCGATGCGTTCGACCACCCCTTCCTCTATCTAGAAGAATTTTAAAGAATCAGTAAAAATAAAATTCTGACTAGAAATAAAAAACTTCCTGAAATACAACTGCATCCGTCTATTATTTTATAGTTCCAAAACTGTATATTTGTTCAAGTGACAATGCATGGAAAAGTTAAGCACAAACTTATATAATAAACACACAGATTCAGGACACGTAGAATCAAAGCAGAACAAAAATTAGTCTATGGGCGGGATCCTCGGGGATCCAACTGAGTGTTCCGTTTCAGCAAAAGCCGAGAAAAGCTTAAACAGCAGGAACGATGAATTCTCAGACTGAGAAACTTCTCTGAGATGAATCTGCAGAGGCCATTGTTCAAGGCCTCAGCACACATTTGTAAAAAAAAATTTTCTTTTTTTGCAAGGTTTTTATCATTTCATTCAACTTGTATTAAAAAATTATTTTTTTATAATAGATATTAGTTACTGCAATGATAGTTAGGGCGGCACATTCACTGCAAATGCATATTTCAATATTTTTTAACAAAAATGTGGGTTTTTATTACTCATTTATATCAGAATGTATAAGATAGACTGCAATTTTTTTAGGATGATAATTTACATAGAACCATTGTTCTTATATAAATGTAATAAACTGAACATTATTTACAATAATTAAGAAAAATATAAGCATTGATTGACAGGCCGTGGCCAAAAATATAGTTTTTAGTGTTATTTATTTATATTCATATTATCATCCAGAATTCGGATGATAATATGAATATAAATAAATAGATACGCGGCCCGAGCAGCTGTTGGACTCTCGTGCGGTTCTTTATATTTTAAGCGTCAGCACTCCATACACAAATATATACGCTCGTGCAATGTTTATCTGATATGAGTTTGTTCATGTCTTTCTTTCATGTTCTCGTATTGAAATAGCATCATCAATCAATGTAATACGACATTTAAAAAAAGGATGACCAGCCTTAAACGTTTTGGAAAAAAAAATCAGAAAAATTGAAAATAAAATGCGAACTTTGATATTACACATCTCCATAACTATTGATTGAGGTCATGGTTGCCAAATTTTTATTTATTTATTATCAAGGCAGGAATCCACCTGTAAAGTTTTCACTACTAGTTATGAGACTGTATATATAGAGAAAGGGGATTGCATAGGACATGGGTGCGGCTATCAAAATCTGCGCCCTTTGTTAATTTTTTATAACTGATTAAAATAATTTTAACAATAAATAAATATCTCGTTAATTAATTTTAATAAATAAATAATTAATTAAAATTAATTAACGAGATGTTAAAAAATTACGAGGCATCTGAAACATTCGGGAAGCACCTATAAAAATCTAGAAGTCACGGGAATCTTCTCATAAACACTAGAAAAATTCAGAAAGTACCAAGTACCAGCATTTTCAGGTATAAATACGGCCGTGCACAGAAGTTGTTGTTGAGTCGCAGTTGACAGGCAAAAACGGAGTGAAGTCGGCTGTAAGCCGAGAAACCAGGGTGACCAGCCGTGTGATAAATGAGCGAATAATCGAAGTACTTACCTAATTTGCGAAAGAAATAAGCGATTAATACTGCGAGTGAGAATCAGATGGAATGTTCTAGTGAAGGTTAAATAGTGTCCCAGTGATAATAATAAATAAAAATTATGAGTGATAAATTACGAAATAGCGTAATTTAAAAATAGCATTTACTTTAAGTGGTAAGTGACTTTGTACATTAAATAATTAATTAATCAGTAATTAATAAATCGCTAATTAATTTCCAGCGTTTTCATTAATTCCTCCCTTACACGTGACAATATATTGATTTATAGCAAAAGCGTCTAGAAATTATTTCAAATTACGAATTATCAAGGTTTAAGTATTATCAGGGTTAAACAAGAATAAAATTAACGTTTTGGGTCCTGCGTTTATGACGAATTTCAAATTGGGGTTTCATTGTACTTTTCCTCCATTAGCAGAGATAAACGGAGGGCTAGTTATAAATCTTATTGTAACCAGATAATTGTTCGAGGTTGAAGAATCAAAACAAAAGAATAAACTCCAACAAGACCGGATTAAAACAAAAGCCCCAACATGTTTTGCTTAAAAATAATTATTATTACTTTGTCCAAAATGAATATTGAAAAAGTTTTCTAAAGCTGAAGAAACAAACTTCAGAATGTTACTAATGTCCAATTTTATACATAGTTTTTTTTATCCTTTTCTGGTATTATTTAAAGCAGTGTATCAATACTATTTAGGAACAGAATTAATTTGGGACATGCATAATAGTCTTAGCGCAGTCTTACATAGATAAAATCAAACCAATATTTTTCCATTAAACACATACTTTTGCCCCCACCACCGCCTCTTTCCGCTAAATCTTGTAACTTGGGATTAACAACTTGTTTGGCTTCTTTCAGAACAGCCACCAGATCCCCCGCCTTGGCGGCATTCGTTGGCGTGAAGAATGTGTAAGCAGTCCCAGTTTTATCTCTCCTCCCAGTTCGTCCAATACGATGAACGTAATCTTCTGAATTACTGGGATAATCAAAGTTTATCACAAACTTTACATCATCCACATCTGAAAGAAATGAAAATAGTTGTAAATATTTGTTTAAAATCTTTAACAAAAAACAAATGTAAATACCGGTCTTCAGAAGATTATGCATTTAATATTTTTAAGAAAATTATCAAAATATTTTTTGTATTCTTTTTAAATTCTTTCATTTTAAATAAATAAAAAAAAAGAATACAAATTTATTAATCCCCCTGCAACTTTGGACAGACAACAGATCACCAGACCACCCCAGTACTCGAGCCAAACTGTTAGTTTACGAAAAATAAATATTTTCTTTTATTTCATAATACATTTTCAAAGTGATAAATTATTTATTTAATGCTTTTCGTTTACTACTGTTTTAATAATAATCTTTAAAAATTTTGACAAATGAAATCTATATGTGGTAACATAAGAATAATTGTATCCTTAAAGTATAACTTCGTTAATTTGAAATTCAAGGAGCAAAAATATTTAATTACGCCAAACCCTGCTAAATCACAATTTGCGAAAACATTGCAATGCCTGTGGAAATATTTTGAAAATAAAAGTGATATGCAATAACATCACTTGTTTAGTATAAAAATAAAATCATCAATTTACGAAATTAGTAAAGAACACACATATTCACGAAAACACTGCACTATTTTATGATGAAAAATGGAAAATAATTCATTGGAAATTGTTTATCTGTGAGATGTAAAAAAAATAAAAGTAAATTATTTTAAAGAAAATGGAATACAAAAATAACAACTATTTTAGTGAAAACGACTCGCGCAATATAAAATAAATACAAATTACCATAAATTCATAGGCATAAACTCAGTGATCGGAAATAAATCAAGAACTTAATTGATTTATTTATGATAAAGGATAAGAAATTGACAAACATTAGAATGCCAAGGTAGTATATATATATTTAGAGTGAATTTTCAAAAAAATTCTAAAGGTCTTTTCCTAGAATTTGTGCAATTTATAAATTCTTTTCAAGATTAATATTAATCTTAATCTAAAAAAATCGAGATCCGAGTTTACTTAATAAGTTGAGCTCACTGAAATAACCAATGAAGTTTGAACAGTGAAATAATGGATAATAATAAATAAATCAAAATTACACTTTAATGGACAATGACTATGGAGTCAAACAACTAATATCACATTAAGTTATTAAAATTTGATAAGGAATTTCCGTTTTCCAAAGTGGTGGTCATATGACATTTTTTAAAGTACATATGTATATTGGTTCTCAGTAAAAATATATTATTAAAGAAGATAAATTGAAGAAGTTTCACAGAGACAAAGCTATTTATATGGGGAACATGTATGTTCTTTATATGGGGCTCAGGGCTTACGATCTGTATGAGCCGACTTAAGTGAACACTACACAATGCAACTTTCACCATTTCCACTGTAAGAATGTTCACACATTATTAAATTTTTTAAAGTTGTATATATTTTCTAAAGTTTCTTTCATATATTCGAATAGGCTATACTAGAGACATCCATAGTCCCTCCCCTGACACAGTAAACATAGATTTCGCAAATGGTAATGATACCTCAATATTTTTTGAAGTAGAATATTAAGCAATGTTCTTTTTAAGATATACATATGATATTCTAGAAGATTCCCGAAAATTCTATAAGGCTCCAAACTAAGAGGTGAGTCGAGAAGGTTCCAGAACGTTTGCTAAAGGTCTATAAAATTCTGGTGGCGGAGTGTGTCTGTGATTCTATAAGGTCCCAGACAGTTCGATAAAGCTCTAGAAAGTTCTGGAAGAAGAACATTCTAGAAGATTATTAAAAGTTCTATAAGGTTCCTAAGTGAGTAGCGGAGTGTGTCGGTGTGTCCAGAAGGTTCCAGAACGTTCATGAAGGTTTTCGAATGCTTTACAAGTTTCTGGAAGCAGAAAGTTCAAGAACATTCTATAAGGTTCCAAACTGAATGGCGTAGTGTGCCGGTGAGTCCAGATGATTCTAGAATGTTCGATAATGCTTTAGAAAATTCTGGAAGGAAAAGGTTCTAGAAGATTCCCGAAAGTTCTATAAGGTCACAAACTGAGTGGCAAGGTGTGTCAGTGAGTCTAGAACAGAAAGTTCATGATGTTTCTCGAATGCTTTAGAAGGTTCTGGAAAAAAGTTCGAGAAGGTACTATAAGGTTCCAAACTGACTGGCGGAGTGTGTCGGTGAGTCTAGAAGATTTCAGAACGTTCGATAAAGCTGTAGAAGTTCTGGAAGGAGAACATTCTAGAAGATTAACAAAAGTTCTATAAGGTTCCAGACAAAGTAACGAGTGTATCTGTGACCCTTTAAGGTTCCAGAACGTTTGATAAAGTTCTAGAATGTTCTGGAAGGAGAACGTTGTAGAAGATTCTTTATTCTTCTAAAGAATGTTCTCTTACGTTCCAAACAGTGTGGCGGAGTGACTGTGAGTCTAGAAGGTTCCAGAATGTTCATGAAGGCTCTCGAATACTTTAGAAGGTTCTGGAAAGACAGTTCAAGAAGGTTCTGTAAGGTTCCAAACTGAGTGGCTGAGTTTATTGGTGAGTCTAGAAGGTTCCAGAAAATTAAGAGAAGGTTACAGAATGCTCTAGAAAATTCTGGATGGAGAAAGTTTCAGAAACTTCTATAAGGTTCCAAACTGAATTGCGGAGTGTGTCGGCGAGTTTAAAAGAGTCCGGAAAGAGGATTCGAGAATTATATAGAAAGTTCTGGAAGGAGAAAGTTCTATAAGCTATCAGAAAGATCTATAAGGTTTCAAATATAGTGGGGGAGTACATCGGTGGGTCTAGAAGTTCCAGAAAGAATTATAATGCTCTAGAAGGTTCTGGAAAGGGAAAGTTCTATAAGATTCCCGAAAGTTCTATAAGATTTCGAATGCTCTAGAAAGTTTTGGAAGGTTTTCTCTAGAGTGTTATGATTGTACGCTAAAATATCTGTTGATATTTTGGCAAAGCGAAGGCAGTCCGGCAAGGCAACCCAATCACATGTACCGAAACCAGCAAAAAAGAGATATCAACACAATTCTATGCTTACTGAATTATGGTCCCGAGCGAAGCCGGGCCAACCAGCTAGTTTTATATGTGTGTTCTGAGAACAATTAATGGATTTTATCCAGCACATTGCAAAATTTCATTTCATTGACTATCATTGATGGCCATGTTCTGAGCATATAGAAATGGAAATTACCGATTTACTCGATAACGTATTTTACATTATGAAACCGATCGCTGCTCTCCACGATATCATTATCTACTAAATGTAGATATTTACATATTTGTGAATACCGTTTAAAATATATTACTTATGAAAAAAAGAGTGTGTTTATGTCCTTCTGGTTAACCGATAAGATTGTAGAGTATCCTTTTTCATTTGCTACTGTAATAAAATGCACTGAGCAATGCATTATTAAATTTTTAAATTTTCTTTCATATATTCGAATAGGCTACACTAGAGACATCCATAGTCCCTCCCCTGACACAGTATACATAGATTTCGCAAATGGTAATGATACCTCTATATTTTTTGAAGTAGAATATTATCTGTGCTGAACCATTCCATATACATTGCACCCTTTTCTTTGGCGCATTTATTAGCCCGAAGAGTCAAATAATCCCAAAAAATCCACGCATAAAAATTTATCAACTATATCAACGCATTGTAATGGATTGGTCAATTTTTCCTAGGCATGATGATAAACTTTTGGTGGGGACAGTAGGTGAGCAAGTGGCATTCCATTTCCATGGATCTAATTTTTGTGTATTGTGTACTGGTACAATTGTTTCAGAATCATCACTCATCAACACTGCCACTGTATATCGAATCCGGGAAGCGCTTACACTTGAGTTCTTCTTAAGCATCACTGTCTGACAAAAGCAATGATGATATGGTATCAGCATCTGATAAAATAGTTTTGGATCTTCTGCTCATTTCGAGGCTTCAAATGTAATATCGAGAGTAGAAAGCCAAAAGGGCGTTAGTGATTATTTCAAACTTTACAGGAAAGCAAAAGAAAGTTCTGTCAATCTGATTTTGTCAATGTTTATTTTATTATTAAAAATTGTTATTTTATTATGCATATTATGCATTATTATGCAAACATTAAAATTGTGGTATGTGTTTTGGATTAACAATATGGAAATCATTTAATTATTAAAGAAACTTTGACCAAATCAGATTGACAGAACTTTCATTTGCCCTCCTGTAAAGTTCGAAGTAATCAGTAACGCCCTTTTGCCTTTCTACCCTCGATATGAATATAATAATCTTATGATTATTAATCAACTAATATATAACACACAATAAAAACATACACTCATTAATAATAAATAAAACGAGTAACGTGCAACGAAAAAGTTTGATTTTTTAAATTAAAATCGCATGAACAAATCAGATTGCTCAAATGCGAATCAAACTTCGGAAACGGGGGAGTTCAAATTCAATCACGAAGTGACAGTCAAATTAGACAAACACTTGTGTTTTTATTAATTTTAATTAATTAAACAACTTTGTATTAACCACTTAACTAACAACTCTACGTATACCGGTTTCGTACCACTATATCTTCATCAGGATGGACGCAAAAGTTTGCGTTCATCCTGATGAAGATACAGTGGTATCTGGAGTATATGTGAGTGTGAAAAATTTGTAAAAATTGATGAAGTGCAGCAGTAGAACTTCATTATTTTGAACTCCATCAACCCACCGGCTCACTAGCTGCCAAGATATGGCATCTTGGCAGCTAGAGTGCCGGTGGGTTGATGGAGTTCAAACTAATGAAGTTCTACTGCTGCACTTCATCAATTCATCAAAACTAGACAATTAGATACATTTTATATCAAAAGTTAAGGAGAGATTATTTTGTTTATTTAAAAATCACTAATAAAATATTAAAAATGAGTCAACTCTGAAAAACGACAATTCTAAAATGAAATTTTTTGATATTTTTAGTCACATTTGTTTCTATGTTCAGTTTGTGTAGAATTAATTGAAACGGTAGGCTCTCGACTGCTTCAAAAAATTTCCTCCGATTAAACATACTCGTACTTTCATAACTTAATCTTAAAATAATATAATAATAATATATGTACAAGATTAGGTTCTTTCTTTGAAACAATGATTGAAAAATTTTTTCAAAATTCATATTTTTTTCAAATTAAAATCTGAAATTATATGGCCTATAATATTTATTTAAAAACAAAGACACAAAAAAATTTGAGAATGAAAGCTCATTTACATTGTTTTAAAAGGATTGTTTACAAATTTTGTAGTTAATTTAATGCGCAAACTGCTATATCATACATACCCCCAATATAATACATTGATATTATTAATTATTCACTACATTAATATTTTAAAAAAACCTGTCCTTTTTTAAAGATTTTTGATCATGTGCAGAGAAATTTAAAAACTCGTACACTAAGTCATTATATATTAAGTTACTGAAATAAAGAAATTTAGCATAAAACATTCAGCAAACATTTACATTTACTAAGCGATGATTTTTTTACCTTGAAACAATTGTATACGTATGTTCAATTTAAACATTACCTAATTGTCAATAACACAATACTTCATTTTGTTGAACCACAGTGTAATAGATAACCCGTGGACATACAGAAATGTGTGTATTATTGTGATAAAAACTTGTGGCTTGTTAATTTACTCCGTAATTATGTGTATATCATATTGTAATAAATATTATAGTAAAACATTTGGCCCAGCACAGTTGTATGTACAGCAACAATCCTTATGGAATCAGATGACTTACATCTAACCAATTAATTATAGATGAAAAATTATTTATTAAACATTGTCAGACTATTCTTACATCATATTATGTTCATCCTATACAGATATAAATTTTTGTGGCGGTTATTGGCATCAATATGTGAAATTGTAACCATTCATTGCACAAGAGAACATTCATCTAGCATCTAGCAGATGACAGAGATTCGCAGAGAGCAGATGAACAGATGAGCATCAGGTAAGTAGACCTTTGTCGTTGACAGCAAACATGAATGAAAAGTACTTATCCCATGTGAATATAAGTCAGGTCTTACTGTGGCAACAAGAGATAGTGAGGCGTGGCAGCCCCAGCAGTGGGGAGGGCGTGCTGGGCAGGCCGCAATGGCAGTACAAGGGCGCTGCGACCAATGGTCACACAAGCACTGGCCAATGCCGGCCGCCCGCAAGCACACCGGACCAGCCCCAGTGGGGCGAGGGCCACCATTTTTCCGTATCTCTGAGAGGCACAATCCTAAACAATGTGCTTGTGCCTCTGCAAAAGAAATCACCAAACTGTGAGTTCATCGTGCGGTGCCCCAGGAAAAATCTTTAACATTTTTCATTCATTGTTATTAAATATTCCTTTGTACAATTATTTGTTTAATTATGTTATTTAATTATTTGTTCAATCATTATATATTTTATTCAATTCAACAATCTTGCATTTTATTTAATATTTCAAAATTAATAATTATCTACTCTACCATAAATATAAATATGTATTTATTGATATGTAATTATGAAAATTCTGCTTTGGGTCTAAAAACATATTTTACATTATATTTTACGATACATCTTTCTTAAAAAAAAATTATAAATGTAGTTAACTCTTTATCAAATTTTATTTAAACAATAATATAAAAACCTATTCAACTCAATTGTAAAGAAAAATAAAAGAGAATGAAAGAATGACGAGTAGTTCAGAATACATACCCAGACCGCGAGCAGCGACATCAGTAGCCACTAGTATTGGTGCCTTTCCTGTTCTGAAATCTAAAATGGAAAAAAAAACATTTACTGTTACAGGTGTAGATTTGCTTAATAACAACTGAGAGAAAGAGTTCTGTTCTCAGAACATACTTACATACAAAAATATTAAACCACAAGAGGTTTACAGTAATATTTAACTTATTTTTTATATATATATATTATATTTAATTACAGTAATAATTAAGTAGAATACGCACATTACCTACATTTAAAAAATCTTGTGACATGGAAGAAAAATATTTATCAATAACAGTTTAATCTTATAGTGTTGTACCAAAACCTTCCATTAATCCAAGTGGGAATAAGGCCTCAGATACACATGCTAATTAGTGGCCTGCTCATAAATCAACCGGCGATTGTATGGCTAGTGGCATGCTCGTTACTAGCAATGTGCGTACACACATGCCACTAATAAGCAAGGCCTAGAGAAGGTCGATACTGCACATGCTCACGTGCCACTAAATAAGCATGTGTAAATTTTTTTAAAACCTTTGGCAATTAAAAGGTTAACCGGTCGTATGCCGGAGCGTAGATCTCTGCGACTACTTTCATACCCTCTGTATGCCGGAACTAAGATATGACTCTCTGATATGCTCCTTAGTCACGTATGCAAATTTGACCTATTTTACCTGTGTTTATGGGTTTTTAAAGCTTATTATTGGTTGTATCTCAAGTTCTTGAATGAATGAACGAGTTCTATTTGTCAAGTATCCTCATTGGCTACGTAAACCGGACAAAAAATCATTCCAATTACCGTCTTCAAACCGCGCAGCGATTGTGTTATTCATGTGTTAAAAAAATAAAAAAAAATTAATAAAAAAGTGTTAAAATTAAGTATTTTTATATTCTTTGACATATGTATTTAGAATGAAAATATTAAAATGCTGCCCAGTCCACTGTGAGTTTCTTTGTCGATGACACAAAATATTTTGGTTATCCCCTTACCGACCATGAGGTGTTACAGAGAGACTTAAATCAATTATCGGAGTGGACAAAGCAGTGGCTCATATGTCTTAATGTTGACAAATGTTGTGTTCTCCATGTAGGCAAGAACAACCCAAATATTAAGTATACCTTAAACGAAGGCCTGATTAAGTCAGTGGTCTCGCAGAGGGATCTGAGTGTTACTATTACCAAGGACTTTAAATGGTGTGAGCACATAGCGAGTGTGGTTAAGAAGGATAACTCTATTTTGTAATTGGTGGAAAGATCATTCCAACATCTGACGGTACTGTTATTCACAACTATTTATAAGACATATGTGAGGCCTCTTCTCGAATATGCCTCTCAGATCTGGAATCCATATTTTGCTAAAGATATAGTTTTACTGGAAAATGTTCAGAGACGAGCCACAAAATTGCCCTTGGGTCTTTAAAACCTGGAATATGCGGAAAGGCCGAGAGTATTGAAACTGCCCACTCTTTAGGAGCGGCGAGCAAGAGATGACCTCATCGCAAGGGCGGATCCAGGGGGGGGGGTTTGGTAGTCATGACCCCCCCTGGGCTGGGTCCAGGACCTAGGTGGACCTGGACCCAGCCCTACATTATAACTTAATGTGACTTGACCACGACTGTGTGACCCCCCCTGGTGCCAAAGCTGGATTCGCTCTTTCCTCATCGAGGCATTCAAGATTCTATCAGGCTACTACAATATTCCTAATATGACAGATATGTTTGCATTAAACACTAATGTGGGCCTTCGAGGACATCACCTGAAGTTGAACAAGTCTCGGTTCTCGTGTAATCCAAGAAAGCATGCTAATTAAGCAATAGAGTGGTCAATATGTGGAACAGTTTGCCTGAGGGCGTTGTGTCTGCTGCCAGTGTCAACCAATTTAAGAATAGGCTGGATATTTAAATGAGACAGTGATATGGGCCTATCAGCTTTAGCTGCTTGCCCATTATCAATAATAATAATAATATCTTTAGTGTTCATGGTTTTATTCGATAAACATGTGCGTACATTTTTCACGGTAAATTTCGTTACTTATTTTCATAATTATTGAATAAGTAATTATTAAAGTGGAACTAATTATTGAAGTCTGTATATTGAGAAACTAGAAACTGCAACTTTTTAGGGATTATTTATTTTATTTTTACATGAATATAACCATCACAAATAAATCTAACAACGGCAATCGTGTGCGAGATTGCGTGGCAGAGTGTACATTCCGCGTTACGTACAGGCGGCATACGACCGATTAAAACTGAACAAAAGTTAGCTTGTGGTTCTGTAAGTTACCACCGTGCAAATGATGTCCTAGCAGAAATCACCGTGGACTAGCTCTGTTACACCCTGTATAAATAAAGAGGCGATGCAACCCTCGGTTAAAACTCGATTAACAGAACAATTCACAAAACAATTCACAACACTTGTTCAGCCGGTATTATGCACAATTAAGACATACAATTAATGGAAATATTAATTTTTATTAAACATACCCTGCAGTACCCAATCTCGTTCATTCTGTGATTTGTCTCCATGTATACAAACGGCTGGCCATCTACAATAATGATAAATTATGAAAATTCTTTTCACATCACAACAAAAATTAACCATGTAATCTCAAGGAATCCAAACCCATATAATTGAAATTATATTGGAGAGGAAAATACAAAATAACATCAACGATATGACAATATGAAAATAAAATTATGTTTGTATGTTTTTCATTACAATTATCAAATAAATATAATTAAGTAAATTACATTTGTTTTACAATGGGATAGAAAAATAATTATTAATATTTATGAACATCAGAAATGTTTCAATATCATAAAAAAATTGTTTATTCATTATTTGTTGTTGCACGCAACACAACGATATGACAATATGAAAATAAAATTGTGTTTGTATGTTTTTCATTACAATTATCAAATAAATATAATTAAGTAAATGTACATTTGTTTTACAATGGGATAGAAAAATAATTATTAATATTTATGAACATCAGAAATGTTTCAATATCATAAAAAAAAATTGTTTATTCATTATTTGTGCAAGTTGTGTTGGTACCACAGAGTACAAAGTTTGAGAGTTGAAATAAACCCTCCCTTTGGTGCATATATTTAATGAGCCTGGGGCCGCGTCGCATATATCCGACGGAGCGCGACTGTCCCCAGGGGCCGCGTCGGATATATCCGACAGGCACAAAATAAATTATTTATCGACGGCCGCGTATCGAATTTGAAAAACGTAATTTTTTCCCAATAGAGAAATCCTGTTGTGACCTGTCGTTCCATTTTCGACTCAAAAACATGGCCGATTATAGCTTAAATCAACACTCAAAGTAGAAGTTTTTCGGTCGTCAAAATCGTATAGAAAAGTTATAGATGTCGCCCTAAACTCATGTTGTACGATCGAAAATTATATAATGAAATAATATTCCGTCGTCGTCACGTCCTTAGTACGCGAAAGACACATGCGTGGTACATGCAAAAATCACGTTTCTGTCGCCGTGTCGATCTATTCCGTCGTCATGTGCCCAGCGCGCGAAAGACGTTCACGTGTATGGTACATGCAAAAATCACGTGATTCCGTTGCTATGTCGATAGGAAGGGTTTTTTATTTCTTCAGTTCGCGCCCAGCAATCACAGTTGGAACACGGATCTACGCGCGGATAATATATACATATATTCGCGATATTTCTTGGTTTATGGTGCAATTTGATACAAACAGTGATTTATTAACAAAAATACATTATTTATGTTGCGTTTATTTGAGAAATGTGTGTGTTAAATGTGGATCATATGCTTCAAAATTTAAAGTGAAACAATGGCGTAGTGTTTTGTGTGCGCGGCACGAAAGCAACGGAAGGAAACATGTTATATGTGTTTTGAGTGTGATGTTCCGTTGTGTGCCGTGCCGTGCGACAAAATATACCACACAGAAGAAAATTTTTAGGTAGGATATCAAATAATAATAGTAGTGTATGTAATCGGAAAATGTCGGGTTGGCAACATTATCGGAATTCAAAAAAAGATTATTTTTTTAAATTTTTTGATAAAAAAATCATTGCATTTCGACACTTACGATAAAATAATATGAATGTGTGTGTTTTTTTTTTAATTTACGCATGTTTTCATGGTTTTTTCGTAAAAAGAAAAATCACAAAAAATTCCGAAAATTTACGGCCCTTGCCTATATGTTGCTTTGGAATTTTTAGGCCCTCAACAAGTTAAGACACACTTACAATGCTGTTAAAGTATTTATTCTTGCACAATCAAATCTATTAGTAAACAAAATATATTTTTTACAGTAGATATTGTTTTTTTTTATTTCGTTTCAAAATGAGTCTTTTCGAGTAAAAAATCATTTTATCACAATGCGTAACTTATTCAGTGAGAATTTTTTAAAATAATATTTAGTTTAACCGTTTCATTGAAAATTTGTTATAAAATTCACAAAAAATTAAAAATTGAGTAATCTATTTAATACAAATTAATGCTATTAATATTAGGTCCTTACATATGAAATTGGCGTTTAGTATGGGAGGAACATAAAGCCGATTTTTTTTTATTATAAAATATTTATTTAATCAAAGTATGTACCATTGCTATCTATGAACTTTTGCCATTTCATAGGTAGTTCATCGATCCCTTTACTAAAAAAAACCATTCGGACGGGAATCAATAAAATCTTTGAAGGCGGTTTGGACTGCCCCATTGGAGTTGAATTTTTTCCTTTGCAAGAAGTTATCCAAATTTCGAAAAAAATGGTAATCTGTTGGGGCAAGGTCCGGAGAGTACGGTGGATGTCTTAGACATTCCAATTGAAGCTCCTCTAATTTGGTAGCCGTCTGTTTTGCAGTGTGTGGTCTAGCGTTATCATGAAGCAGCAGTGGCCTAGAGCGATTAACCAGCCTCAGTTGTTTAGCAGCTAGCTTTTCCATCATGGTTTGCAGTTGCTGACAATAGACATCTGCCGTAATCGTCTGGCCAGATTTAAGAAAGCTGTAGTGAACGACACCAGCACTAGTCCACCAAACGCTCACAAGTAACTTTTTTGGAGTCAATTTTCGCTTGGGGCATGGTTTGGCTGGTTCGGCAGGGTTCAGCCATTGCGATGAGCGCTTCCGATTATCGTACAGGATCCACTTTTCATCACAGGTAATGATTCGATTTAAAATCCCTTCATTATTGTGCCGGTTGAGTAATGCAACGCAGCAGTCAACGCGCGTTTGTTGATTTGCTTCACTCAATTCGTGAGGTACCCACCTTTCAAGCTTTTTCACCTTACCAATTTGCTTCAAGTGGATTAAAACAGTTTTATCACTAACACCGCAGCCTGCAGCTAACTCGGATGTGGTTTGCGATGGATCCGCTTCCACAATAGCCTTCAATTCTTCATTATCAACTTTGGTCTCCGGCCGTCCACGGGGCTTGTTCTGCAGGTCGAAATTTCCAGAACGAAAACGTTGGAACCAAAAACGCACTATGTTTTCTTTTGCGGCACAGTCGCCATACACTTCATTAATCCTTCGAGCCGTTTCTGCAGCACTGGTGCCACAGTGGAACTCGTACTCGTAAATAACGCGATATTTCAAGTTTTTCATTTTGTAAACTGAGTGACGCAAAGAAAAAAACAATTGAGGAAAAAACAAATGAATTATAATTTTCAAAACACAAATACATGAGTAAATAGCTGTATAAATTTGGATTTGGAATTCCTAACCAAAGAGAAGATATTTGAGATCAAATTTGCCAGTACGGCAAAACGCCAATTTCATATGTAAGGACCTAATATAATTTTGAACTGAAAATTAAAATAACACTTACCCATCTCTTTTCATTTTTCTTGTGATGTCGTCAACTTTTTTCTTTGTTTCAATGAAAATAATAGTTTTATTTTCTTTCTCTGCCATGATTTCTTTTAACAAAGTACTCAATTTGGTTTCCTTCTCATATTCCATGCAAACATCAATAATCTGTAGAATATTATGGTTAGCAGCTAACTGTAAAGATCCCACATTGATCTGTTGGTAATCCTTAAGAAATTCACCAGCTAGATTCATGACTTCTTTGGGCCACGTGGCAGACCACATCAACGTTTGTCTGTCGGGTCTTATTTGCTCAATTATTTTTCTGATCTGGGGTTCAAAACCCATATCTAACATTCTGTCTGCTTCATCCAACACGAGATAAGTACAACGCTTTAAGTTGGTGCGACCACTTTCTAAGAAGTCAAGCAGACGTCCCGGTGTAGCAATTACAATTTCAACTCCACTGGTTAAATCATGCGCTTGTGGTCCTTTAGCTGCACCTCCAAATATACACGTATTTCGTAATTTTGAGGTATTTCCAAATTTATCAGCTACTTCTTGAATTTGTTGCGCTAACTCTCGAGTAGGAGCAAGTACCAACACGATCGGCCCGTCTCCACGCTGAAGTCTGTGCTGATGGTTTATGTGAACGATAGCGGGCAATATATAAGAAAGAGTCTTTCCGGAGCCAGTGGATGCTATTCCCACCATGTCCTTGCCGCTTAAAGCGATGGGCCAACCTTGCGCTTGAATAGGTGTGGGAGCTTTAAATCCCATCTTCTCAATTTCATCCATAACATAGTCAGGGAACCCGGCCTCATCAAAATCGAATACCGGGGTGGGAAGGTCTTTGCCCTGCAGAGTTATATAATTCTCACGTCGCCACTCTTCCACTTCTGCCGAAGACCTATTCATTACGTTTCGGTGAGGAACATAAAACTCTTTCTTGAAAGGTTCCAATCTGCTTAAGTCCCATTTCGGCTTGCGCAAGTTAGCTCCAGGATTACGGCGACGACCTCCACCCCCTCCTCCGCCACCTCCTCCAAAACCACCACCACCGCCCCCTCCAAACCCACCGCCGCCGCCCAGCCCACGATCCCTGCTGCGATGTCGACTTCTGCTCCTGCTACGATCCCTAAAATTAATAAAACAGAATGTGAAAACTATTATTTATTCCCTTATTCAACTACTAGTAACCTAACATGTTGTATTCAGAAAAATGTGGAAAAACACTACTAAATATATACAAATGTAGGTGAATAAATTGACAAGTGGAACTGTCAACAAACGATACTCCCAACGCTCTCGAACATATAAAGCCCAATACAAAATAACTCTTCATGCCCCAATGTTTAATTAGGGCGCAACTACTGTCTACAATGAAGGCGCACTTGTGAATTTGACAGAAAATAACGAAAAGAAAAAGTATATTTCAAATTCGGTACTGCGATACCAAACATAGTAAGCGAATAACGTTTAAAAAAGCCTAAACAAGTGCGCCTCTCGCGTTATTGAACCAAGAGCTAAAAAAAACAAGGTATGTGAGTTATCATCGTCATATTATACTAGATTCCCCGTATTGTGTGTTAAAACTATTATATAAATAATGAAAAGTTATATGCAAGTATTAGTCAATTCAAGCCACATAAATGTCGAAAATCAATAAATAGGGTGAATCGATGTACGCACCTTCCGCGGCCCATGGTTATACACAATAGATTTGCAAAAACCGTGAATGAATTTTAAATATATATGTATATATCCGAGATGAAAGACAAAACGCTTTCAATGAACATTTGTCGACATTATGTTGGGTGTTAAAAGAACAGTTAAAAAGTAGATTAATAATCTAAACTTTTCCCTGAACGAGCTGTTCGAAAACCATAGAAGCAATATAAGAATAAAGCCAAGCGTCACGAAAGGACAATTATTAACGACACAGAAGTAGCTTGAATGTCTATGGTAATCGGTAGATCGATAAAGGGGCCCATTCGCTATGCTGCACGGCGCGGCAGTCCGCTTCGCGAGCAAGAGATAGCCAAGATAGCTCACACACTATCCTGCAAGTGATCCAGCATCAGTACTTTTTCGCAAGTATCGGTTCACTTGAAAATATACCTAATTTACGCTTTATATAAAAAAGATAATTGCTAATCTATGTTGTTTGATGTTATTGGACAAAAATAAAAAAAAGGTCTGGGAGAAGAAACTGTTCACGATTTGTAAGAGAAATTGTGATTGTGCCTGTGATACCTCGTTATTGAAAGAAATTGATCTTGACGACTACTTTAAAAAATTTTAACGGGGCACACTTTTATTTGCTTTCAATACCCAAAAAAATATTGACGTATCTTTTAATATTTCATTTAACCGGTCGTATGCCGGCCGTACATAACACGGAATTTACTCTGTCTGCCGCGCGATTTCGCGCACGATTTCTGTTTTTTAAACACTTTTATGATGGTTATATTCATGTAAAAGGCAACAATAATGGCTAAGAAGTTGCAGTTTCTGGTTTCTCAATATACAGGCTTCAACAATTACTTATTCATTAAGTATGATAATAAGTAACGAAATTTACTGTCA
This sequence comes from Agrypnia vestita, assembly GCA_016648135.1. Lineage (NCBI taxonomy): Eukaryota > Metazoa > Arthropoda > Insecta > Trichoptera > Phryganeidae > Agrypnia > Agrypnia vestita. The sequence continues at coordinate 89,270 of JADDOH010002349.1, forward strand.
GAAATGTATGCACATGTTTATCGAATAAAATAATGGAAGCAATAACACTAAAGATATTGTTTCTCAATATTTTCATTCTAAATATATCAAAGAATGTAAAAATACTTAATTTTAACACTTTTTTATTTGTAAATAACACTTTTTTTTAACAGATTAATTTTTTAAATTAAATTAATTTGGAATGATTTTTGTCCGGTTTGTACGGTAAATGAGGTTACTTGACAAATAGAACTCGTTCATTCATTCAAAAACTTGAGATACATATATATATATAATATATACGAAATAATTATCTATATAGATGTAATACTCTTGTTCGGGATGAGGAAAACTACAGTAAAGACTTGTTATCTCGTAAAGTATTTTATTCGGTTGACAAACGGTTTTGACAAAACGGTACCAGTAAGGATGAGTGTCATTTAATCTAGCTGAATAACAATGGTAGGTAAAAGACACTTTGAGAGCGAGCTCGACATTCACGCGCCTTTTATTACCTTCTCTCTCTCTGTCATGCAAGTCTCTTTCTGGCGTTTAAATATATATATATATATATATATATATATTTAAAAACTCATAAACGCAGGTAAAATAGGCCGAATTCGTATATGTGTCTAGGAAGCGCAGATCTGCGCTCCGGCACATAGAGGGTATAAAAGTTTTCGCGCTGGTCTGCGCTCTGGCACCCGATCAGTTAACCACATCCACAGTATAGCTCAGCCTAAGGACATTCATAATAATTGAAAGGGCACATAACTATTTGTCTAGACTCTAAAGTCTAAATGATATATAACCATTCTTGAAAGGATTTTTCAGATATTGAGAAAGTTATAAAAAAATCTGCCCCCCCCACCTCTAAATGCAACAAGCCTTTCTTTAATACATTGACATTTCACTTTGCTATCTACTTATAGTTTAAAAATAGTTGGTTTCTTTCAAGATGTCACGTCGATGATATTTTCTTGAGAACAAGCATTTAATTACCAAATTGTGGTTTGAAGATATATTAGTTTTTAAAATAAAATAATTGCACGCAAATATTGAAAATTGTATAAAATTGCTTAATTATCTACTTAAAAGCTAATTCAAATATTAATTAACTGTCTGACAGTAATCCGAAGTAAAAAGTGGCGAAGTACAGTGAATGTAGGAATTTTTAAACTGGTTAACTAGAAAAATTCCATGATGGCTTGCTAATGTGTATTAATAATTATTTATTGATTGAAAAATGAAGAACCATTTAGTGCCATGGCTAGTGATGTGCCGGATATCTGTATCCGTATCCATATCCGCGGATATTCGAGGGAAAAGAAAGATCTGTACCGTTACTTTTTGGCGGATCTTGAACGGATCTTATAGATGATTAAATTTAAAATAATTTATTTATTTATTTATAATATAAAAAATGGCGAACTGAATTTTAATAATTTTGCTATCTATAGGTGCGATCGTTTTTCCATGTCCAATTTTTCTACTCGATGTACAAAAAATAGCGGCGGAGGGGTGTTAATAGCCGTACTAAATAAATATCGGTGTTCCGCACAGAAACAATATTAACAGGCGCGGTCCGCTGAGCTCGCTTCCGAAGCCGAAGATGTAGTAGCCGACCGGGGAATGCAGTGCGGCTGCACCGTCCGGAGAGCAGGAAAAATTCCGACATATTTTACTGGAACCGCAAGACTGAATTTACTGAGTTATTCAATAATATATGCCGATTACCGCGGCATTTTCAAGAATTAATTCAACATTTAATTCTTTTAAAAATAGTGAACAAGTTTTTACGAGATTCTAATTTATATCATTTGATAGATCTCAATCAAGTGCATCTTTAGGTGATATTTTTAAGTATATCAGATAAATATTAATTGCGCAATAAGCATTTAAAGTGGGCCGCGACAAACTATGTGCGCCCGCGAAATTTTACAGATGTAAAAACATATCATTCTAATAGATGTTCGCACAAGGAACACGATAAAAAATGTTTAAGTCGATACGACGTCTGTAACGTCCGTAATCTGAGTTCAAAAATATCGGCCGGCCGCTTACTCGACCGCCCGGGCCCGCTTGCAGCGGCTCGGGAATTTTCCATTGGGCCCACTCGAGCGGCATGGGGTCGGCGCCCGCCGAGTTTGTCAGGGCCGCCAAGATATTTATCTTCCCCATGGGATGGCTCAAATAAAACATTATTTATTTAATTTTTACTTTAAAATATCACATAAAAGGATTCATTTGGCGCATTTAAAATACTTAGGTATTTTTTACTTCCTCACCTCTTTGAGGCAGGATATTTACATTAATTCCATCAACATAGCGGCCATTCTCATAATGGTCCGCGGCGCTTCGCGCGGTTTTTACTGATTTTATCTCCATCGCGCGAGCTTTTCCTGTATATTCAAACCACGAAACATAAATTTTATTCAAAATTACATTTACAAGTGTCTTATCTAGTTCTTAAATATTTCATTCTTAAGATATTTCATTAAGTATTTCATTGACATTTCAAACTTAAAATATTCCATTTCTTAAGTATTTCAAATATTTCATAACATTTCATTTTATAAGACACGAATGTAATTTCTTCAGGGAATTCTTCAAAGTCCAATCGCAGCCTCCGGGTATCCGTCGCTCGATCGGTCGTCCACGCGCTCCGTCGGAGATACCACGTATCGCGCCGGTGCGGCATTCTATCCTCTCTCAGGATCACAGCGCCGGCTGGCCGCCCGCACCGACTATCCGCACGGAGGCGTGGTGGAATGCGGATGCTTCCCCACTGTCGTATGTCCCTGCATGTTGCCATACCTACAGTGTCTGTCCATACGAAGGACGGCGACCCAAAAAAGGGCCATCTCGGACGACTTCAGATGGGTCATCATCATCATCATCATCACGTCGTCTTATGATGTTGCCATCATAATTCTACCTGTCCGATACAATCGGTCAAGTATTATTAAAAATACTACTACCAATGTCGAACAAATTTTTGTAAAAATATCTTTACCAACTCAATGTCTGATTTTGTGTGCTGTGTATATTCCTCCTTGTTCGAACAATTTTGTGTATGAAAACCATTGTAATGCATTGGAAAACGTTAAATTTAAGTATCCCGAAGCCAAAATAATTGTGGCAGGAGACTATAATCTCCCTAATTTGCAATGGGTATATGACGATGATGACAAGCTTGTCGTTAATCCTTCAGATAATGTAAATGAAATTGAAGTTCTGAATATGTCTTCTTTTCTTGACTTTAATCAATATAATGGTATACCTAACAAAAATCGTCGAATACTTGATTTAGTCTTTAGTAACATAGAACACCTAAAAGTCGAACTATCTGTTGACGAGATATTACCTACAGACCCCCATCATCCACGTTAGATATAACATTTGATTTAAAAAAGGAGGTTAATACAAATAGTGAAATATATAAAAAAAATTCAAAAATTGTATTTATGATGAAACCAGACAAGTTTTAAATAAAGTGGATTGGAATTTGATATTTGTAGGTGGAGATGTAAATGACCAGGTAGAAAATTTTTACTCTGTAATCTATGAAATTTTTGACGACCTTATACCATATAGAAAAATCAGATCATAAACTTACCCTAACTGGTTCTCACAGGAATTAATAAGGTTGATTACACTCAAAAAGCAACATCACAAATATACAAAGAAATTATATGAATTTCAGCAACACTCGAAGAGATTTTTGCAATTTATCTAAGCATTTACGGACACAATATCTATCCAAAATTGAGGAGCAGACTCCATAAAACGCCACTTCCTTCTTTAAATATGTAAAATCACTTAAAAGCGAGTATTATGATTTTCCAAAATCCATGTATTTAAATAACAAGTGGGTTGATATCCCCAAAATAATTGTAAATCTCTTTGCTCAATTTTTCAAATCAGTATACGATAACTCAACACAGGCATCATCGTTTTCTGATCATGAGCCAGTAAACAACGCTTTAAATATTCCTAAAGAGTGTTCAGTCATGATATAGACCGAGTCAACCGGAAGTGGAAAAAGAACTAAGAACATTAGATGAAAACAAAGCCCCAGGTCCTAATAAGGTACCAACAGCCTTTCTTAAAAATTGTCATAGAGAATTATCATATATTTTATCCAAAATATTTAAGTTGTCTATACAATCGGGCTTTTTTCCAGAGGTATGGAAAACAAGTTATATTATTCCAGTTTTTAAAAAAGGTAACCACTCCGACATAACGAATTATGGACCTATTTGCATCCAATTCGCTATACCAAAACTATTAGAACTCTTATTGTTAAATATAATTAAAATATACCTGTTTAACATCATATCACATCTGCAACATGGATTTATGCCTAACAGATCATCTCAAACTAACTTACTCGTCTTACAAGCGGATGTTCTGGATGCCTTCAAAGAACATCACCAGCTCGATTGTTGTTACACTGATTTCTCCAAGGCGTTCGACCGAGTCTCACATAAAATTCTACTTGATAAACTAAAAGCCTTGGGAGTTTCGGGAAACTTGAAAGCATGGCTAGAAAGCTATTTGCACAACAGACAAATGATTGTCAGGATAGCTGACTTGGAGTCACTTTTGTGCTGTTAGTGGGGTACCATTGTCCTGTCCTATATTGTTCTCCATTTTCATCAATGAAGTAATCCCCATACTATTGTCATTGGGTGTTAGATATTTGCTTTTCGCGGACGATATGAAACTCTATAGGGTGATTGAAACAGTCCAGGACTGCAAACTTTTGCAGTGTGCATGGACATTTTAGAGAAATGGTGTGAAGTCAATAACCTATCTTTAAATTTCCCCAAATGTCAAGTGATGAGATTTTCCCGTACCCGAAGAGTAGTACACTATGATTACAAAATTGATGGAAAAGTTTTGAGTGCGGTCGATGAAATAAGAAATCTAGGCGTAATTGTTGACAAAAAGTTTTCTTTAGTCCCCATATCAAATCAACAGTTGATAGAGGATTAAGAACTTTACCTTTCTTACTTAGGTTAAGCAAAGATTTCAAGAAAATTGAAACTTTCATATTATTATTTAAGACCCTGAATCGACTAATACTAGAATTTAATACAGTTGTATGGAGCCCTCATTATACAGTTCACATGAGTAATATAGAGAAAGTCCAAAATAAGTTTCTTAGATTTATCAATTATAAACTTAACATTCCGTCAAGTAACATAGATTACAACATTCTCAGATCTTTTAGGTGCTTTGATAAACTAGAGACTAGAAGAATAGTAATGGACTTTCTCTTTTTACACAAATTAATTAATAGCACTATCGACTGTCCTCAACTACTGGAACGTATTTGCTTGCGAGTTCCGTCTCGCATAACTAGAAGTCATGCAGGTTTTGCCGTGGAAACTTCACCTACTAAATATTTCTTTAATTCCCCACTGCAAAGGCTTCCTAAACTAGCAAACACATACGAGCAACTGGACGTCTTTGTCAATAACTGTATAATATTCAAACATATATTAAAAGGTGTACTGAAAGATTACTAGTATTTGTCGAATTGGACTTAAATAATTGATTTTGTATGTATGTATATTTTATTATTATATTATGACTTTCAAAGCTTGTGCTATATCTTCTCTCTCTACATTATTAGTTTTTTTTTGTTTTTAAATTTCTATATTATTATGTTTTTCTTATGCTTCTTGCTTTATACTATATATTATATTAATCTTTATTTGTATGTATCTGTATTTTAAGTATTTTCTTCTACTTTGTCATTACTTTGTTTTCATGTATTATGTTTTTTTTTCTCTTCTCTAAACTATAAACGTTAATAAAAAATATAAGTTAATGTACACTATACCTATCGATTGTAAAAGCCCTATAGGGCGTTAATTAATAATAAATTAATAAAAAAAATAACACATTAATATGATACACTTTCACACACACACATATTTCAAATAAACGCAACATAATTGCATGTATTTTTGTTAATAAATACCTGTTAGTATTCAATTGAATCATAAACCAACAAAAATTGAAAAATATCGCAAAACATATCGTATATATTTGTGTATAAGTGTACAAATAAATCGAAAATTGAAAAAAATAAATATTTTTCCCGCGCGCTTTGTGCGTGACCTTGAATGACGGAATATTTGAATTTTGATTGCACATCACGCGTGCCGGGCGCCATCTACAACTATCCTAAACGATTTTGACGGCAGAAAAACTGTTTTGATTGTTGATTTAAAATATAATCGGTGATGTTTTTGAGTTGAAAATGGAACGACAGGTCACATGGAATTTCTCTACTGGGAAAAAATCACGTTTTTCAAATATGATACGCGGCCGTCGAGAAATAATAATTTTGTGCCCGTCGCATATATCCGACGTGGCACCCTGGCCCCTGTCATTCTCTGTCGCACAGGTCCGACGTGGCCCCACGCTCATTAAGATGAGGATCGTAAACAATTCGTGCTCCACTGAAAAACTGCTTACTTGGAATGCTTGTTGCATATGTGTGTGACGATAAATATGTGTGTGAACAAAGGAACTCAGAGCTCCAAATTTTTTCTGTTAATCTGCCAATATTTTAATGGATCTTGATGTACATACCCGTATCCGTATTCGCGGATCTAGATACCAATAATCCGTATTCGTATCGAAATCTGCGGATATATATTGTTAACGATCCGGCACATCACCATAAACCACTTGCGCGACCAGTCGCACGTGACCAGTTGCGTGCGGCCAGCCGAGTTCTGTCGCGCGCATTTTTCTATTTGCATACATTTTGTATTAAAAAAGTTCCGGCCGCGGCAGTGGGTTTCGGCTCAGCACTTTTCAATACAAATGTATGCAAACGAAAAAACGCGCGACAGAACGCCGAGTCAGTGCCAGTGGGTTATGGCACTTAATAATTTATGTCGTTTTATGTCGTCGGCCTTTAAAGTGTTTTGATGTTACGATAATATTGTATTTTGGTTCCATATTGTTAATTTTTGTTTGCTCGCGCTGTGTATTTGTGACCGAAGTTTCTCTCATTATTGTTGCCTGGGCGTACGTTTTTTTATTTTTATCTAAATATTCCTCTAATTTTTTTGAATAGTGCCCGTTGTTTATAATAATTGTCTCTCGTAAATTAAATTTTTTTTGTTTTATTGTTGTTTGAAAGTTGATATTTTTTTTTTGAAACTGTAATTGGTCATTTTGTATTTTGTCTTCAAGCCTACTAATATTTTGCTCCAAAAGCGATTTTATTTTAGAGTCCTTCACTTTCCTCCATGTTTTTTAATCACGCAGATTTGGAACTCACTCACTTCACTGATTCAAGTGATTATTTTATATACTTAATCTTTGTTACTCGGCGGAGCTCACACAACACATCCGTTCATGGAGAAATTCCGAGCGAAAGTATAATAGATCCTATAAATCCCACACAGAACCAGTTCGATTTACGTCAACATTCAATGTATGGGACCTTTTAGGAACCATCAACAAATAGCATTTATGGTGAATCCATGATATATATATATTATAAAACCTAGTTAATTTAAGGTGTGAACCGATCTCAATAATTTGCTAATTTTCTATGGATTTGTTATTTCGAGAAACTCCTGAAACATCCTGAAATACGGCCACAGAAATATGGCCGACCCGCTAAGGATTGGACGTTTGAGATATCTTTCGGAATTTTTTTAACGTGCGCAAGGTTTTTAGTGTAGAAAGAATATTTTTCCAAAATTTCCTAACCTGTGTCGTTCGAGATTCTCTCGATTTCGCACTGATCCCAGTAAGTAAATTTGGTTATTTTTCCTTTGTATTATTAGATGGAAATGTATCAGTTACACTTCATGTGTGTTTTGTATTTGAATAATAATGAAATAATTGCATAGGATTTGTACACGAAATATTATTGTACCATTAAATAATTAGAAAATACTTATTTGGTTATTTTTTGGTGCCTATGTTACGGTGTTTGCGCTATAATAATACATCATTGTTCCACACATTTGAGTTTATTTAAAAAAAAATCAAATAGTTATTTTATATTCCTAGAAGTCTTGATATTTCTTGCTTGTATTATTTGAAAAGTTCGGCGTGGTTAATTCGTTTATTCTATCTATAGAAAGTACCTACTTTTAATCTTAAATGAATTGATCATAAGTCATTTTGTGAGTAAATCTGTGAGATAATTCAATGACGTCCTTTTCTGTAAAATCTGAGAATTATTCTGGTTTACACTATTTTGGTAGTACGATTTTTTTATGACAATTTCTAATCAGGGCAAAAAATATTGGGTCATGTGCCTTATACACATAATGCATGTATGGACTGTGGAAAAGTAAAACTCTACCTCATGTTATATTAAAAAAAAATTGTGTTTACATTAATTTTAAAATGAATAAGGAGTTTGTAATATATGCATTTGATTTTATTTTCTGTTTTTTATTATTAAAGTAATTAAAAAGACTCATTTTAAAATCATAAAATGGATGCACTGACTTTTCGATTAGTATTGCTTTTTGTTGTTGTTAATTTTTGCTTTTACTTATTATTGTTTGTTTGTTTTTTGATTGTGTACAGTTATATATAAAAAAAATATCATATATGTAAAAGGCCACGAGGGCATTGATAGCAATAAATAATATACAGCCATTCAAAATTAGGATTTCCTTTTATCGTTCTACAGTTGGTACATAAATATATTAGTTATTTACGCCTTAATTGGTGTTTTGCTAATACACCAGGCACTCTAATCGGCGATTGTAAAATTCAGCAATTACATTGGGATGCTCCATTGGGAATAATCCAAGATGATGGTCCCGTTGCTCATACAATGAAAATAAGTATTTCATATATAATTTAACATCCTGTTAATTTAATCTAACTAAAATAATCGTAATCTAAATCAAACAAACCAAACCTAATAACCTAACCTAACCAAACCTAATAACCTAACCCAACCTCATATATTGCCTATAAAATGTCAAAATATGCAGTGCATTTTTCGGAACTTTAAAGTGTAATATCTTATTTAAAACTACTATTTAAACGTAAATTATCTTTTGTTTTGTTATTAGCACATTCAATAATATAGTGAAATACTCATTTTCGTTGTATATGCAATGGGACCATTATCTTGGATTTAGCCCTCCATTGTGTAGTTTTTTTTAAGATTACTGTTTTTTAGGATTTTTTGTGACAAAGATAGTTAACAGTCGTAGAGTTAAACCGGTTAGGGAAATTGGATGCATTATGAATGGGAAAATTAACTAATTGATTAAGAACTGAAACCACATTGCCTTTATCAAAACCAGGTTAGCAAAGTCTGGAGAGGGCCTCCGCTTTTGAGAAATTTGTGAGAATGAACTATTGATTGAAGTCAAGGTGGTGAAATTGTAAAACTAAGGTAATGAAATTATATTTAATGATGCAATAATTGAGCCTTTGCCCGGAATAACGTTGTATCCAACAATACCCTCATTCTGAGAAAAATTGAAAAAATGAAACCAGTTACAATTTATTACATTTTATATTTTAAATATAACAAACATATAATTCTTAACTAATCTCAATATAAAATAGGGAAAAAAGGCAATTAAATTTAAATCTATTGTAAAAAAACTTCCTGAATCAGTGGAAAAACGTTGTATAAGAAATTTTCACAAACAACGTTATTCCGCAAAACGTTTTTTATTAATTCTGCTTTACTTAATAATGCTTTTTAAAAGCAGCATGCTCATCTAACTTAAATTCACGGAATAATCCAAGACTATGGTCCCGTTGTTCATACAATGAAAATAAGTATTTCACTATATAATTTAAAGTCCTGATAATTTAATCTAACTAAAATAATCGTAATCTAAATTAAACAAACCAAACCTAATAACCTAACCAAACCAAACCTAATAACCTAACCTAACCTCATATATTGTCTATGAAATGTCAAAATATGCAGTGCATTTTTCGAAACTTTAAAGTGTAATATCTTATTTAATACTTACTATTTAAACGTAAATTACAGTTGCCGGCAAACTTCATGAAATTCTTTGGCTAAGTGGGGGAATGCGCAGAAGACGAAATTTGGGTCTCGTTGGTAGAAAGGTAGATGCGCAAACGTCCCCCCACTACGCCGCAGAATTTCAAGATGTTTGCCGGCTACTGTATCTTTCATTTTGTTATTAGCACATTCAATAATATAGTGAAATACTCATTTTCGTTGTATATGCAATGGGACCATTGTCTTGGATTTAGCCAAATTCACAAATGTCATCGAGGTCCTTGAGCTTAGCAGCCTTATTGGCAGTGGATTGGAATTTATTAAAGTTAGTTCCAGGCTCCCTAACTGCATGATTTTTTTCCATACGGTAGCTAATCTTCCCCTTCTTCCGCAAAGAGTTAGTAGAAGGCTATAAGAGGTCCATGATTCTAATTCTTTGTGACAGATTCTAGCTCTGATTGTGACGGGATCATCAGTAGGTAAAGAGCTTTTACGGAATGATAAGTCTCTCGTACATACTATTACCTATCTCCGTCTGTTTGCTGAATATGGCGTCGGACATTCAATTTCTCATGATTACTTTTTTATTGTAATTCAGTAAACTGAATTCTGATTGAATATTTATATTGATATTAAAATGGAGAAAACATTCCGGATTTAAACATTTTTGGCTCAAATTTGACCCTACGAAAAAGAACGAGGAATTAAATAAACTTTTTGTATCGGTATTATTTTAAGTTACAATATAAAGAGCACTATAATGCCTGCATTATTATCAAAAAGCATTTCAAATATCAATATGGATAAATCAATTGAGTAAAATCGGTTAACGTTCGACAAAATAATATTGTCACATATGAAATTACAATATCAATCAGAACTGCCAAATCGTATACAACGTTATTCCACAAACATGTTCCGGCGGGTCAATTGCAGGTTTGATAATATTTTTTCTGGATAAACACTCCTTTCCTGCATCCTTCAACTTATTGGCTTTGATATCTTTCCAGTTTAAAACATTAGATGTTCGTTTTCTTCCTTTATTCATGTGAATTAAACCACGCTCCACGATATTGACGCTCGGCGACGCCATTTTGAGAAACAATGTACAAGGTTCTTCCACAAACCAATAACTTTAAAATGCAGCCAGAGGCCTAAATATTTTTTTCTTGACATATTATCTACCTTAAACGATGCATAATAACATACCCAACATAACTGCATCAATAACTCAAAATTGACATTTGTGTTGGATACAACGTTATTCCGGGCAAGGGCTCAATTATAAAATAAAGTAAATAAATTGAGATAATTTCCCATAAAATAGCATTACTTAATTTGAAGATATTGTATTTTTAAAGTGTGCATGTAGAAAACAACCAGGACTTAAGCTCCAGGTGGAAAGTCATATTTAATATGATATTGGTTAAATACTGCCTTCTCTTAGTTTCTTTAAAAATAATTATCTCTTTACTTTATTCAAGGATATCTCGATAAGGAAGGACTCTGGTTTATTTCACTTCATTTGTGCCTTGGAGGAGACATTTTCAATATGGTTAATTATCTGTGTTTAAAATTGAACGCAATGAGCCTTACATATTTTATTTTGTACAATTATAACACACCCTGACCAACACGTATTTAAAAAGAAATGTAAACCCACACACAGACCCACCCCAATTAGGGCGGGGTCCACGTCTCCCAGGGCAAGAGTCATGGGAGGATATTGTCAAATTATAATGGTTAACATATCCGTGTATTATTCAGGTTAAGAATTAACTTATCATTATTCCTTTTTCTTAAGGGGGGGGTAAGGTTAATTCGAACAAAAAAGGCATGTTTTTGTGAATTTTTTGTGACGACACAGTTAAAATCTCTTTATTAAAACCAATGGTACATTAAAGTATGATATTTGAAGAATATTGTGTAAAATTTTCAAGACGAAATATTAAAAAATACGGCAATGGCAGCAATTATTCAGACGTGTCTCGGAAAAAAGTAGAATTGCGGTGTCCATCATAACTTGGTGCTAGATCTTCTGAAATCAAAAAATCAAAGTTCATTCGTTAGATAATAGATTTTTCCCGGTAACGCTGGGAGGGTTTTTTGAAATTTCAATTTTTCAATTTTTTGGAACACTTTGAAGGGAAAAACGCGATTTTTTGCGAAAAATATCGACTAATTTGTTATTAAAAAATAAATAACAAATTTGAAAAACAACTCTACAGCGTTACCTCGTAAATTATGTACAGAAATAGTGTTCAAAATTTCAAAAGGATCGGTGCATTAGTTTTGAAGTTATGATGGACACCGACTTTGAGAACGTGAGATGTGGGGAAAACGATTTAAAGTTAAATTCAAAATAAAACTCAACACTTATTTTATACTTACACATAATCGTCGATGCCATGTTCACACGGCAAAGAGCTTTCATCATCAGCATCTGTTTGTCCTTGTCTACGCAAAACTCTTCTAATACAATAGCACGTCCGGTAGTCCTCAGGTGAGCACGTCTCTTAGCTGCCCGAGCAGGTATAGAAAATCAGTCTGAGTATCGCTCAAATGTTCATAATTTCGTCAATTTTGCTCCGATTGACTTGAAATTTTGACACAATATTCTTGCGATGTTATACATTCATTTAAAAAATTAAAAATAAAATGCAGAAAAAAAAGTTAAAAACCTTACCCCCCCCTTAATAGAAATCGGAACTACTTTCCTGATGTATTTGTACTAAAGATATACAGTAGAACCTCGATTATCCGGACTGATTGGGGATGAAAGTAGTCCGGATAGGGACAAATCCGGATAATCGAAAAATTATAATTGACATTGACGGACATAACGGACATATAATTGACGGATAGAATTGAAATGAGAATGAAAAGACAAATACATTGAGTATGAATAATTCTCTATTTATTTAAATTTATTAATAGCTTTAATATTGAATTATTTTTTATCAAAAAAATCAGTTATCAATTTCTGATTAAAGCTAGCTTTTCTTTTTGAGGCTGCCAAATCGCGAATACTTTTAAGACATATAAGTTGTCCTGAATTACACTTTTCTTGACTCTCAAACCACTTCATTGCGACATCCAAACACTGAAAAGCTTCAGAATGTGTAGGACCAATATCTCCCTCCCCGCAAATCTCTTCTTCGTCTTCTTGATCGTGTTCCTCTGAAGCAGATATTTCTTTAATTATTTCCTCATCATTCAAAATTCGGAATCCAGGATCGTTCGCATCGCAATTTGACCACTGAGTTACATCTTCTTCGTTGCAAGCAGCACATATTGAAATTTGAGCTATTGTTTCCTCAATGTCTCCTATATCACTTTCTACTGTGTTAATGAAGAGTTAAGGTTGTTATTATGGTCGTTGGACATATTTAACTGTAATTTCGGATATTTTATACGCACGGTATGTATTACCGAGAAGCGAATCTCGACGTTTCGTTGGATACCTATCCAACGTCATCAGGAGGACGACCTTTACCCGCGGAGATGGAGGTCGGACTGATTAAAGGTGCTGCTTTCTAGGGCGTAAATTGTATGCGCTTTGTTGTGGAGTGTTCTCTTCTTCTACAATAGAGGTCGCCAGTGTGCAATATGTACTAGTTACGTCGGCGGATTTTACTGTGACTTCTCTCAAGGGATGAATCAGTGTCGTTAGAACAGGGCGCCAAATACTTGATAGTTTGTAACTGTCATCTCTATTGAAATTGGGATGTTTGTATATTTCAATGGACTCCCTCACTAATCTGGGTATAAGGTACGGTTCTGTTGATAAGATTTTTGCCTTTTCAATGTTAACCGGACAAGTTCGCAAGGACATAAATATTCACAAAAAATGCCAGCTTGCTATGTATGATCAGGATTCTTCTTCCTTGCACTGTCCCAATTCATTGCCTAGGTAGGCTATTGGGGTCGGCTCTTCTCATCCTCTGGCTGTAATCTTTTTCGGTTCTGGGTATCGCTTTCATCCAGGCCACTTCTGTAATATTTTGGAGCATTGAGTCATCCAGGAGTTCTTTGATCTTCCTCTGGATGACTGTCGATGAAGCTCCATAGACATTGCCTGTTTCACCGTGTGGTCTCCATCTTATGTGCCTATACCATCTCAACTGTTGTTCCTCCAGCTTACTGTTTATGTCCGTGGCACCCAGGTTACCACGAATGCGTGAACTTTTAATCCTATCTTTTAATTTTACTCCTGCCGACCATCTAAGCATTCGCACTTCTGCTGTTTCGAATTGCCTAAAGTAGGAGTTGTACATAGTCCAGCATTCGGAGCCATACGTTTTTTCGGATCTAACAATAGTCTGGTATATCTTTTACGTTTTATAGGCATTTTCGGGTCACATCAGAATAAGTGAGCCCAGATACTTAAATGCGTCATGTTTCCTGACTAATGTTTCCCCATCCAGTTGCATTGAAGGAGTTTTGTGTCTTTAAATGGCAAGTACAGATATTCCGTCTTTTTCCTTATAATTTTTAGGCCACTATCCTCCAGGATTTTTCTCCACCAAGTGTTCCAAGACAATGGAACACTTTGAAGAAAAAGCACTAAAAACTGCCTCTCACCCACCTTTAATCTCGCTATATGTGGACAACACGTTCTGTATTTACACACACGGACGTGAAGCGCTCAATAACTTTTTAGAACATTTAAATGGCCAACATCCACATATCAAATTCACCATGGAGGTTGAAAAGGATGAAAAATTAGCATTCTTAGACGTTCAAGTGCAATGAAGAGAGGACAGCAGTTTCTCCATAAAACATAGTTATTGAGTTGACACACGAATCTTTGTATAATAATTAGGAAGTATATTTTATAAGGCGTCTTTTGACTATAGTTTGATGAGTGGACAATCAATATTACGTCAGTAATAAACAATTTTATCAAACAAAATTCCCCCCACTTTTCTGATGTAATTTGTATTTGTGAATATATATTTTTTGTATAGATATTTACAAGAAGAATACAATAAAGAAAGTTTCAGTTTAATTGGACCTCTGTAGCGGCCGACATTCGATTTTAACTGAAAGTTCTTTTTCGGCACAGTATCGCTCGGCCGGTGACGCCGCTATCAGCGATTGCGCTTGTGTTGAGCGTAAAAGGTCCGTTTTAGGGCCACTATTTTTTAATTTCCCTTTTTATGTTTTTAATAAAAATTATTTTTTGAAATTTTTTTATATTTTGTGTGTACGGTGCTCCACGCACTGTTTAGTAATGATGCTCCTCCGCCAGTCTACGTCCAGGAGGCCGAAACACTCGGTCTTGTGCGACAAGACTCTGATTTTATGGCCTGGGTTCCCATAGATCAGATGCAAGCGATATGGGGGCGGTCAGTCTGCAGCCTGCCGCCCCACTTTAATCTTCGGAATACCAGCCAGGCACACCCGTATGGCTGGTTCTCGGAGTTATATTGACCATACCAGTCTAAATTATCACGCCTCGTGAGAGGATTAAAATCCAGAAATATTCGGAAATATTTCCACATTCATACTGACCATATGTCAGTTAAAAATATACCGAGTTTATCACGCCTCGTATGCGGGTCAAATTCCAGAAATATTTGGAAAATATTTCGATTTCCATACTGACCATATGTCAGTCAAAAATGCCGCGAACGGACAATTGCTTCGAAAAGCGCATCATCTATCGCCTTGCAAACGATTTACTCTCTTTATTAAAAAGTAAAAGATGCGACAAAAAATCCATAAATATTACATTGTACATGTCAATATTTAAATCTATAATAATTAACATTATACATAGAGTCCAAAAAACAGTGTGTCACATAAAATCTTTTATTTCATCTGTTTACATAAACATACACAACTGGCATTGTTTCGTGATGACGCCACCGTCTCACGGCGATCGCGTCGAACTATTTCAGGGCCAGCATCTGATTCCTGTCCGAAACAATACTGTTCTTGAATTGTTGAATAACAGTGGGCTGAGGCAGATCCTTGGTGTGCCCCCACTTTAATTGGAAATTTTGGTGATGTTCCTGATGTGTATCTTATTTGTCTTTCTACATTAGTTAATTTGTTCTACGTGTGCATCTTAGGGCCGGTTGTTTCAAGTTCGATCAAAGTAAGCAGTCGATTAAAGCATAGATTTTTACGAAAACAGATCGTCTGATTGGTGGAGAACGTAAAAATCTATGCTTTAAAAGAACGCTTACTTTAATCCAACTTGAAACAACCGGCCCTCATTTGTCTTTCTATATTTCTACATATCTTTTATGAAGAGCACATATTCTTCTGGTACGCAATATCAAGATTATTTATTAAAATTTTTTGGAATGGAATTTTATGAAATCTATTATTTTATAAATATTAATCTTATATTTATTTCCAAACCATGTCTAATCACGAGTCCTAAAAAAATATGAGATCTATTTGAGGATAAACAAATATACTCAATATTTGTTTATTCTCAAATGTGAATGAATGTATGAAGGAATTTTGAGCTTTTCTAAGCTCTAAGCTTATTAAGTTTTGCTTACATTGGAGACAGAAATTCTTGAGTTTTAACTTAATACATATTAGGTTTCTTAATATTACCTATGAAATTGCCGTTTTCTAATACTGGCTAGTTTGAAGTTCGATATCTTGCATTCGACTTGGAATTCTAAATTTGAATTAATATCATTTTAAAACTTGACATTCCTTTTTCAAAATAAGTTATTAGTATGTTTTTCTGCTGTTTGCTTTTTATTTGATATCTCTGTGTCTGTGACCGTGGAGAACAAAATTCGTGTTATTTTCAAATGTGTTCATTCATGGCACTAATGTTGCACGTAATATCTATGACGTGTATGGACCAGGTACCGCAAATAAATGCATGGTGTGTTTTTGGTTTGCTCATTTCCATTCCGGAAATTTCAACCTCAATGAGCCCCGTGGACGACCGGAGACTACAGTCGATGATGACAAATTGAAAGCTGTATTGGAATCTGATTCATCTCAAACCACATCAGAATTAGCAGCAGCTTTCAACTTGACAAAACTAAATTGATTAATTTGCGTCAAATTGGGAAAATAAAGAAGCTCGCGAAGTGGGTACCATATGAACTTATTAGCCTTTTAACTGCCAGCCATATTTACTATTCACCTATACGCCAGACATTTTTCCGTAAAATAAAGTAAATAAAAAACAATAAAAATAAACATAAAATTGTGAAAAAGTGTAAGGACTTTTCAAAGAATTATGTTTTCCGAATTTATGAAGGAGTTTTTTTGAATTAAAATCAAAATAAAATCATTCCACAGAATATACAACACGGTTGTCACAATATCACTTTTTTGTTTTTTAAACCTATTTTTTAATGTTACATATTTAATATCTTATGTAGTCTTCCTATGTATGTAGAGTGTGGTACATTTCAAAACATGTTGACATTGTTTGCACATGTATTAAAAACGCCTATAAAAACATAAATTTCATCGACAGTCATATCGGTCCATTGCTGCAATCTATTGGTTACAGAAGAGCTTCTATTTTTTATATATTGATGTTGTCGGTTGGTTTCGTTTACAATGTGTTTAACTAACGCAATGTTTAACTAATAATAAGAAACAAGTATTTTTATAAATTCAGCTTCCCGCATGCCTTCACTGGTGGCCAATTTTGCACCCGAACAAGATGAATAAAAATTTTTGCTTTTGAGGCATTAATGGATCTCTAACCCAATGAAATAATGGTCTATCGACGTGACTAGTAGAGGCAATATTTTCTATTTCGTCAGGCACATCATTTTCATATTCGTCCGGCTCAAAAAACTCTTGTCAATTCGAATTCCACATCACTCTCTTCAGATTCGGCGATTTGTCCAACAACATCATCATCATCATCATATGTAAAATCAACGATTGTAATGTCACAAAAAGGAATATAAAAAATGTTTTACAAAAAAACAGATATAAAAGTCACGCAAATCTCGCTAAAATAAAGAAAAAAAATTAACACAATAATTTGAACACAACGTGTACACAAAGAAAAAATTAATTTTATAGACTCGTTAGATAGATATACTCACTCACAATGCACCATATACGGGAAAACGGCGAAATAAACCAACGGATATTTTAAATAATCATGAACAAAATCAAACTGAAGTATTGAAAAACAGAGAAACAAAAAATTCAGTCGAATCTCGCTAAAATAAAGATAAAAAATTAATTTTATAGACGCAAAAGATAGTTATATTCACTCACAATGCTTTAAAAACACGAAAACGGTGAAAAAACTGACGAATATTGTCAATAATTGGGGACAAAATCGAGCCAAACGCAGTTTAAAACTGAAGTATTGCAAAGGATTCCCCCATTTATCCGCAAAAAACTTTGCTCGCGCCAACCCTAGTGAATTCAGAGAACTGTCAGATGAAACACATTAATAAATCGCTAATTTTGCGAGATTTGGTGGTTTTAAAAATAAGGTAACTGTTTAGTATCGCTGTCCATAGATGCCAGTGCGATCTAAAATTGATGACGTGTTAAAAATCGTTTGTCATTGTGCGCATTTACATCGAAAAATTCTCGCGCGGTAACGCGTAACTGGCCTGATGGGATATGCAGAGTTTCAATGGCACGCATCAATGGCACGCATCAATGGCACTGATCGGGTTAACGAACTACAGCAGACTCGCACCGAGACTTGCCTTAATTTGTTGAGTCGGCACATAAATAAGGGAATTCTGAATCAGATTATTTCTTGTGATGAAAAATGGATCCAGTGTGATAATCTGAAACGTTCATCGCAATGTTTGGACCCAGAGGAGACGGCCATACAATATTCCAAACACAAACTGAGTCAAATGAAACTGTGACTTTATGGTGGACCTGTGCCGACATTATTCATTACAGTTTCTTAAGATCTGGCACAACAATTACTTCAGAGGTATACTGTCAAGAATTGGAAACAATGTAGGACAAGCTCGCTATCAAACACCGAGACTTACCAATTTCTCTAGTCCACTACTTTTCCAGTACAATGCTCGTCCACATCCTGCACAACAGACTGTCTTAAAATTACAGGAGCTTTCGACTGTCGACTGGAAATTCTCCGTCACCCTCTTATTCGCCAGAACTTGCACCTGTTGATTTCATCGGAATTTAGATAACTTTACAAGGGAAAAATTTCAACCCCGATGAGATGGTGAAAAATAACCTAATATTTACCTATTCATAGTGAAAAATGTGATTTCCTTTTATGTGCGTATTTTATAATTACTGTACTGTGGTTCTGTAGTAAAATATTTCCAGTTAGTCTTTTTTACACGCTGATATTCTCTGTTCTTACACTAGTCCCCATCCAAAACGTCTCTCAATTTAGAATGTATCCTGCCCTAACTAACTAACTATCACATTGTTTCTCCGCAGAGATGGGCAAAGAAGATAAAACTGCACATTCTTCCGTCCTCGCACATCATTTTTGCCTTGTCCACTTTCATACATCGTGCTCATGCATGCTCTTCAGTTGTTGAAGCTTTTAAGAGCCATTCCTGCTCCTTTTAATACTCGCCTCATATATTTTGTTTATCATCCTTTCTTTATTCATCCGTCCCCCATCTCAACGATACTTTCTTCATTCTGGTCTCAATGATACTTTCTTTATTCTGTCTCTTCTGTCTGTTTATTGTCTCTGTGTCTCTAAGTCTGTCATTAATTAATCTAATGCTAGCCAGCTTTACATTAATTACCAATTTCTATCATACAAAAATTTCCACATGTATACATAAGTCACTACATTTCTTTTTACTACTGTATACTTTTGTTTTTTTTTGCCAATTCCAGGCTTCACTTTTATGCATTAGAATTGGTACCAGAACTCCATTATTTTTTTCGGGATGTCGCACCTGTAAGCGCTCTTAAAGCGTCTCTTACGCAAAAATGGCGCTATATAAATTAACATAAATATAACATAATATTATGTACGATGTACCATCAATTCTTATGCAAGCACTTGACTTAAAAGACAAGTAACAATTTAAAAACTGAAACAAGGAAAAGACACCAGATTTTTTCAGCTCCAACATTTGGTTTATAGGATTAAGTCAGTTGTTTTTCTTTACATGTGTTGGGTTGATGCAAAAGTTTTAAAGTTTTTTATATAAAAAAAAAAAAAAATTTTTAAATAATTTAATCAATTAAGTAATTTCCATCGGTTCTTATAATTTTCTCTCACATTTCTATCAAATTGTTTATTCCATTATAGTAAAACTGGCCGTACACCTATGAAAAATCATGGGAAATAATAATAACGACTTGCCTTGTGTGACCGTCCAACATTTGCTGCGTACTGATTATGTGTCACACTCTAATGATCTAATGTTTTAATTCCAGCAGTTTACGAACTTTATGACAGACTGACAGACAACAAAATTATTATGTTTGATTCCTTTGATTCTAAAGCAAAAAATTTAACAAGAGATGTTTTTAATGTATCTTCATGTTATCATTTTTTATTTTTTAATGTATCTTAATGGCATCTTCTTCGTACACATCAAGAAAAGTTTTGATTGCCACAGTCGCAGTATTGCCTTACATGCAGTAAACAATGATGGAAATGCACACTATCCAGATGTTTAAAAACATTATTATGGTTCAAGCTAGGCCGAAACTGCATGGAAGTGAAAGGGAGGCGTCTTTTATACTTATATTATAATAGAGTATATAGTGTAATATACATATTATGGAATAAATAAATTGAATAGTTTGAAAATAGTGGTTATTTATCAGTTCAGAGAAAAAAAACTTTTTTTTATTGGTGTTATTGAAAAATGTCAAAACTTTTGCATCAATTTATTATTTTGACATTAATATTATTTCTTATGAAAAATAAAATATTCATTTAAAGTTTGCAAGACATGATGAAGTTCCATTCTCGATAGGTGTAAATAAAAATAAGTATATATTGGCT
Organism: Agrypnia vestita; assembly: GCA_016648135.1. Classification (NCBI taxonomy): domain Eukaryota; kingdom Metazoa; phylum Arthropoda; class Insecta; order Trichoptera; family Phryganeidae; genus Agrypnia; species Agrypnia vestita. The sequence goes on from JADDOH010002349.1 coordinate 110,188, forward strand.
AATTTCATTCAGTCTGGCGCTGTGATTGTCAAGTTTTCAAAAGGTTAAAATCTAACCAAACAAATAGTGTGAATTCTTAGAAAATAAGTTCATAATATTATGCCTTTTTATACACATTGTCATTTTTGGATATACACCTATACATGGTTGAATTAAGAACCTAATCACATTTTTCTTTTGAATTCTAGTCTCCACACGCGCAAATTCAATGCCGGGTTTTCCAGGAATGGAACTTTCGTGACTGTTGATGGTTAACACAAAACTTAAAATAAAAGTTATGTAAAAAAATTCTAATGAAGCGTGGTGAAGTGACTGAAAGCATACACACTAAAAGGGAAGATAATACATAAGTACCATGTCAAGGAGGAGCGGGACTTTGGAATGACTGGAATGATTTCCCACAAATTATAAATAGTAAATTGTTACTTCGTATTTATTATTTTATTTAAGACATAAATATTTTATCGATATACTTTTGACCAGCCACCAATGACGTTTCGCAAAGCATTGCCTGGTGCTGGCAGAATTTTTGAAAATTTTATTGAAAATAAAAACAATCGTCTTCTATTTAAATTGCTAGCAAAAAGTTGTGCAAGGAATGTGCAGCTTTAAGGACTCAACTTAAATCTGGTAGTAGTGCCCCCCCCTCACCGCAGTGATGATAATTCTATGCACGATAACATATTTGGCTAAAGATGCCGTTCATCAGAGCATTTTTAGGCAAAGAGATTAAATTGTCATTGTGTTTTTATTACTAACTAACTAACTAACTTACTATCGCGCCGTTTCTGTGTGGGGGTAGGCAGAGAGGATAGATTCCCACACTTTTCTGTCCTGACATACAACTCCCGCCTCATAAACATTAATACATTTTCGAATGCAAGCTCGCCGGTTGTTGAGGTTTCTAACGGGACCATCTTCCAATATCTGGTTAATTTGGTTATGTTATTGAAGTCTTCCGCCGTCGCCCTCTCTGGCACCATCAACACTTGCATTATATCTTTACTCATTCATTCGCTCAACATGCCCAAACCGTCTGAGCGACCCTTTTTTAATTCTATTAATAATGCTAATATCAGCTTTAAATTCGTTCCTAATATCTTCATTCTTTACTCTATCATAAATGGATTTGCCACACGTACGCCTAAGGGATCACATCATCTCCGCAGTCACTCTCCTCTCGATATCTTTCTCAACATTCCCTCTTCTATCGAACATCCTTCCCAAGTACACAAACTTATCTACATGTTCCAAATATTCATTACCTACAAGTATTTCATGCATTGTTTTACTTTTCTCTTTCTCAAATACCATCACTTTTAACTTGTTTACGTTCATAATAAGGTCACTTTCCTTGCATACATTACATATCCTGCTTACTAGACTCTTAAGTCTTGATCGCTATTTGCCATTAATACTGCATCATCCGCATCAGTAAACAGCATACAATCAAATCACTTATTTTCGCCCATATATTCATACATTCCATTCATACATTCACACATTCTTTCACACAATTATCCATATACAAGTCGAACTGTCATGGAAATATTACGCAATCCTGTTTGATACCTTTTGTAATATCAAACCATGGTTGAATGATCCATTGATTCTTACACATGCATTACTTCCTTCGTAAAGGGATGCAATTGTGTGTATAAGTTTACTGTTTACCTTGTAACCAGAGAATACCTTCCATAACCTTCCTCTTATAACTCTATCATAAGCCTTTTGCATATCTACAAATGGACAGAAAAGTTTTTGGTTTTTCGCTAAAAAATTTTCCCTCAATACTCGTAGAGAGAAGATCTGATCCATGCATCCTCTTCCACCCACAAAAGCCCTTTGCACGTCCCATATCTTTTCTTTCGTCATCGACCTTACTCTTTCTATCAAAATTCTTCCATAAAGTTTGCCAACCGAGCTCAAAAGACTGATTGCTCTGTAGTTCCCGCATTCCATTCTCGACCCTTTACCTTTGAGAGGCATAATAACTGCTCTCCTCCAGTTTAAAGGTATGTGGCTCTCTTTCAAACATTGATTAAAGAGTTTATGAAGCCACGAAATTACTAATGGGCCACCAGCCTTGATATATTCGGCATCAACATTATCATACCCCACCATTCTTTATGTGTTTTATTGCACACTTTATTTCTTCCATGCTTATCTCGCTGACTTCATTTTCGTCATTAATACATTTCAGTGAGTATCTCGCCAGATTCCTCTGTTACAGTCTCGCTCTCGTACGTTTCCTGAAAATATTTCATCCGTCTATCTTTTATTCCTTCCTCATTCTTAACATTACTCCATTCACTGACTTAATAGCTTTCATACCATTGCCTTCCGCCCCGCCATCGAGATTTTTTCACCTCCTTCCAGAAAAAAATTGATGTTTTCCCCAAAATTCTTAGACATTTTCTAACCTTCCTTCTTTTCAGTCGCTCTTTTCTTTCTTTTACACCAGTTTTATTCTTTTCATACAAGCATTGTATACATCTTTTGCTCTCGCGTATTCATCGTCCTCACTGCCAGAAGATGGAGCCGTGTTTTTCTTTTTTCTTTCACTAATTCCTTTATGTCATCATGCCACCATGCATCCCCTTACTTCATCCGTGCTTTGCTGTTCCACAGACTTCCTTCGCTGATTCACAAAGGGAAGTTTTCAAGTGATCCCACGCATCATTTATCCTAAGATCACTCACCGTCCTTACACTCAGCCTTTTAATAATTCTCCTTTCGAATTCTCCCTAAAATTGTCTCTAAATTCTTTAACTATACTTGTCAAATTTGCGTGTTGTTTGCGCGACTTGTTAGTTTTCAAACTTTAAATCATGTTCCATAAATTTAATATTTTCACACATTTTACTTTGTGAGATATTTCTTGATCAGATTACTTTTTAAGTGCTGTAACTGTAATTTCATCAACTTCAGGCAATTCCAGTCTTTTAAGAACTGACATACCTAAACTTAGCTCGAGGAAAAGAATATCCTTGTTGGGCCACTAAATATCCAGTCCCTTAATTGAATAGTTCACAAGCTCAAGTGTGGTGGAGTTTAGTTACTTTATAAGTTTGATGTGAAGAAATGGAGTGCTTTTGAGTATGGTGGATAATGCCTTTGGTCAATAAATTAAAATTTTTGTGTAATATGTACTTTTAATCTACACATTTACTGAGTAATTTAGTATTCAAATTTCATTATTCTGTTTGGGATTTCTTTTATCAAAACAGGATATAATATTATGCTGTGTGTACTGAGGTTTATTATCATCTATGTCTCTACGTCATACACTTCCATCTGATTGAGATCTGAAAATTATATTTAATGTGTAAATATCTCAATTCCTTTAAAAAAAAACTGAAAATTTTGCATCCTTTAAAAAATAAGTGCTAGCCAGTCAGTCATTTATAATTTATTATTTTTGTAGCTGTCATTTTAAAATCACTTTTTGAAATTTCATCATAAAAATATGAAGAACAAAACAATAATGAATTGTCACAATTTAAATTTAAATGATTTATTGATTTGTCTACATATTTCCACTCATGTACTGCATTTTAATTTTAACAAGACAGATTTTTAACAAGGTTCAAAAAAATCTGATATTTATAATAAATATCAAAATAGCCGATATTTTATATACATCGCATTTATATTCATTATGTAAGTAGTTTAAAGTGTCAAAATGGTAAGGTAAAATAATAAAATATGAGTTTGAACAAGGAAATCCCCAATTTTTATTACCTCATGTAAACTAAACCTTATGATATGGATATAAATAAGGCTTGAATTTCAATAAAAAGCTAGCCGCACACGCAAGTTAAAGGCGAATCCCCCAACTTCCGATAAGAATGCCATTTCCTGAAAATAATCTCAATTGTAGTTTTTTTGCTAAGTGTTGCCAGTAAACATCAGTCTGCTAAATTTCTAGTTCAGAAGACAATAAAATATCAATTGATACATATCTACATAAACATCAAATAATATATGTTGTGATATATGTCGCAATATATATGCGCTGATCAGCGAACCCTAATTTTTAATCTGGTTTAATAGAAGATTTCGAAGAAAAATCTATTGTGACATGACATTGATAGTTGAGATAGGCACATGCAGCTCGCAATATTTTTAATAGATTTTTTAGAAAAGACTCCTAAAATACATATTGTGGACTGGGTTTGTTATACCGGGTATAAATATATCGACGGTCCCTACGTATACTGTCGAATCAGCAAAAAATATTTTTTCATTTTGCTATCTTAAATCAGTCAATTTACTCTGTAATCTCAAACAATGTAAAAAAAAACTATTTTAACATTATCTGAAAATATAGAGTAAATCGGATGGTTTAAGATTCTAAAATTCGACAGTTTACATGGGAACCGTCAATATATATGAGCAGAAAAAAATCAGCACTGTTAACTAAACGTGACTTTTGGACAGTTTCATAAATATTGAAATCATGGTGATAGGAAAATGTTGAAATTCTATCCATACATATATAGTAGTCTATTTGGGGTAAGTTGGTTGGTTGTCTGCGGTTGTCATTCACATGGCATGCTTGTTGATCTATGGTAAGACACTTGCCTAGTGAACAAATAGTCGGGGGTTCGAGCCTCATTTCAGGAGACCACCAAGTTTGTCATATTTTCAAAGTACAAGCATTTAGTTTAGTTTGAAAATAGTAAGAATATTGATGCGACATGTTTTTCGAGTGCATATCTCATTTTTTTTTTAAATAATACAAAATAAAACACCTAGATTGATTAGCATAAATGAAGGGCTGGATCTTTTTTTGGTTTGGGGAACATTAAATCCAGAGAGCAGAGCAGTTGAGTAAGAGTAAGAAGGATAATCAGCACCCAATCATGCAAACCAAATACACCTCGTATAATATAATCTAGCCTCTGTACTCTTCCCGGAAACCCAATAGTAACAAATGCGTTTTTTTTTCATATTAGAAATATTAAATAAGGCTGTTGCATTTACACAAGTCTGATTGTATAATATTATTTTGTTTTGTTTTAGGTAATATGTGGTTATGGCTACACTGCTGCAGGAGAATGGAATAGAAAGTCTTAGTAACAATGGTGGAATTGTGCATTCACAGGAAATGCCAGTAAATGATAGGAACAATCATGCGATGGGCGACCACCAAGTGGCAAATGAGGAAGACTTCCAAACAATCCCTGATGAAGCTGCTCCTGAAATAGATATAGTGATCAATAATGTTGTGTGTAGTTTCAGTGTGCGATGTCATTTAAATTTGAGACAAATTGCTCTCACGGGAATCAATGTGGAATTTAGACGTGAGAACGGAATGGTTACTATGAAATTGAGAAGGCCATATACAACTGCGTCCATTTGGTCATCTGGCCGTATAACGTGTACAGGTGCGACAAGTGAAGATCAGGCTAAAATTGCCGCACGACGATACGCAAGATGCCTACAGAAACTTGGATTTCGAGCTAGATTTCATAATTTTAGGGTTGTTAATGTTCTTGGCACTTGTTCAATGCCATTTGCTATAAAAATTACTGCATTTTCTCAAAAACATAAAGAAGCAGAGTGAGTATTCTGTTTATTATTCATATATTAACATATGTAGTGTACTTTTGCCCGCTTTTTACCTGATTTTTCTAAAATTAAAATTAAGTAATTATGTAGTACAGTAGACTCTTGATTAACCTGGGCGGTTTTCTAAAACTAAAATTAAGTAATTATATAGTACAGTAAACCCTTATTATAGAAGAGCCTAAAAACTCATTTTTTCGGAATGTCGCACCTGTAAAGCGCCCTTGAAGCGTCTCTTACGCAAAAATGGCGCTATATAAATTAACATAAACATTATATAGTACAGTTATTATATAGCACATTAAACTAATCTGGGTGGTTTTCTAAATCTGAAATTATGAAGTATAGTAGACTCTAAACTATCTATGTGGTATGGAAATAAATTGCTCCGGGTAAAAAAAAAACATTATCTCAGTCAGTAAAAAAAAATTGCTCCAGGTAAAAAAAACATTATCTCAGTCAGTAAAAAAAAAAATGCATCACAAACTGATCAAAAGAGAAAATATTGAAGACTCAATAAAAGAAATAAACAAAACTATGTGACTGATATATTATAAATTACGAAATTGTGAATATAATATATCAGCAACACTAGCTATGTCTAAAAAAGTCCTTTATACATACGTAATTCAAATTTACAATTTGACATGCAATATGTATCCATATGATATAGATCATCTTGCAGCTTCCGACAGTCCTCGATTAAGTTTATGGGTGAGAAGATTTTCATGTTGTCTGCATACAAGATGGTTTGGGAGTTTAGAAATAATGACTTATTTAAGTGATTAAAATGTGAAATATAAAAATAAAAAAAATTGACATACCCGACACAGCCAACATAGTTTAAAAAAGGAATTCGTCATATATTTAAAAAATATAATAAAAAAGCACTGCGCACCAATTTTATGTAAATTCCAATCACCCCTATTCCGATGATGCATACTGGTTAGCAGTGGCGTGCAGTGGGTATAAACTTAGGTTATGCTGTGACCGACTATATACCTGTATTAGAAATATATATGTATATATATATATATATGTACGCATATACCTATAAGGGTATATACATTTTTTTTTTTTAACTATATATATTGAACTATTTTGAGTAGCTTCAATCCACAAATATAATTGCACTATAAAAGAAGTATTGTAAACAATATTTCCTAAATAAATAAATATTTCATATAGGCATAGCTAATACGGCGAAAAATTCCAATATATTTCGAAGACGATTTATATATAATTAAATCGGGAACAATACTAATTTCAGATATACGTTTCTTTTCACAAAAATAAATCAAACATTTTATGATATGACAGATAACAGATGATACTTGTCGTATTCGTATTTACATTTACCACAGAAAAGACATAAAATTTACACTGATAGTTTTGGGTGGAATTTGTAAAAAATAACATTTCTGCATGACGTGCGCCTGGCATGGGACCTTTCGAAGAAGGACGCTACTACACAAAACTCGCAGCATTAAAAATACACAGTTTTTTCCTCGACTTGACTATATCTGTGGAACAAATTGGTTGGCGAAATAATTGAAGAATTGACATGAAGTTAAGCGCAGAAAAGTCGGAAATAAAACTTCTAGCCGTAGGACGAATTATGGCTAGAATTTTAAATCAACTTTTTCTTAAGATAAGGATTATTTAATTAATATTTGTTTCTCGGAATCTTTACTAATGCACAGCTTTTTTGCTTGTATGCGCTGCACGCCACTGCTGGTTAGATACCGAAAAAATGGAAATATTTTAATAAGAGTGTTATCAGAGTGTGAGTCATATGATTATTTTGATTGCTCTTGTTGAATATTGCATTTGCTTAATTTCATATTTCATGTTTTTTTTTTAAGTTAAATTTTTACAAATAAGACATTTGTTTACAAACTTAAAACGGTTCAGAAATGTCTTTTCTATGCCGGTTGCTTTATAAAAAGTAAGAACACAACCAAAATCTTTTCTTTTTATCTGTGGATTTTAAAACAACTTATGGTTCTTTGTCAGAGAGGACCTTTGGAAAACATTAAGAGAGTTCATCAAATTCCAGAAAAATTTAATGAGCAAAATCTTGGTCAAATGTTGGCTATCATAATTTGTCCAGTAGTGGCGTGCAGCGCATACAAGCAAAAAAGCTGTGCATTAGTAAAGATTCTGGGAAATAAATACTAATTAAATAATTCTTATCTTAAGAAAAGGTTGATTTAAAATTCTAGCCGTAATTCGTCCTATGGCTAGATGTTTTATTTCCAACGTTTCTGTATTCAACTATATGTCCATTCATAATTCATCTCACTTGTTTGCGCCCAGAAAATTTGTTCGAGATAGTCAAATGTTGTTTGAGATAGTCAAGTCGAGAAAAAACTCGTCTTGAACTGTGTATTTTGTATGTGTAGTTTTTTTGTAATGAACAAGTAAATTTTTCATACAATAGCGTGATTCTTCAAAAGGTGCAATTTGACGTGAGAACTGCGCACACGTCATTTGCAGAAATGAAATTTTTTTTTACAAATTCCATCCAAAACTTTTTGTGTGAATTCTATTTCTCTTTTCTATGGTGAATTCTATCTGTCAAATCATAATGATTATTTTGAGTACATTTTTTCTTTTATTGTTTTTATATGAATTACTGAGTTCAACAATCACGTAAATTCAATCCATTTCTATTTACATTAATTATCTTAAATAATTATTTAGAATAGCTTAAAAATTGGATCAATATCCATAGTTATGCATTATACAGGGTGTACCAGAGTTAGCAGCAGAAACTTGGCCGGTAGATTCTTGCCTATGTTATGAGTTTAAAGTGTTCAAGCAACCATGACCTAATATCAATAGTTATGGAGATATGCAATATCAAAGTTTGCATTTTTTCTTCAATATTTCTGACTTATTTTTTGCAAAAAGTAAACTATCATTACAGTAACTTATATTGATTATGAAAAATTCATTTGCTTCAACACAACTTAAATAAAATGATAAAAAACCTTCTAAAAAGTATTTTCAATTTTTGCAAGGTTTTTAACCTTTTATTTGACTAATTGAATAAAACACTATATGATGAGAAAAAAGAAAAAGTCAACAAACCTATGAGCAACCAAATATATTAACAGTTACTATAAAAACTATCACTGTCTCAGAATAACTGCATGTTTCTCTTGAAAGCAGTCAAACTGTCATGGAATACATCTACAAACTCACTATACTCACTGCCGAGTCTGTGTAGTCATGGCAGTAATGAGTGTATGTGGTAATTAGTAGAATATTTAGCCCTTAACCACCTACCACATGTTATTGTTACACAACCACCCGTCATACGTCTGTGGGACTCCTGAATAAAATAATTCACAATGGTAAAATTTAGTAAAGAAAGGTTTTGTTTTTAATTAAAATTCTATTGAGGAACATATTAAACTCTTTATTAGAAAAAAAGGCACATGAAAATCAATTTTTTTTTCTTTTAATCATAAATAATTGTCAATACCTCTTATTTCAGGCTTACAAACTAATATATTTGGAAAATGAGATCCATAAAAATTATCATGTAGAATAGGAACTTCTTACTACTTTTTTTTTAATGTTGAATAATTAACAAACAAATAAAAAATAAAAACTCTCCATAAAATCACAAATTAAATAAAATTGCAGGCTCTAAATTCATAGTTTTCACGTCAGCGAAAACACAGCTTGTTTGAGCATTCAAGGCAAATTTGCGTTTTACATTCGAAACACATGTATTGTGTATTGCGTTTCTTTGTGTATTTTCAAGTTGAGCAGTTTTTACGAACCGCCAACCTTTCTTCAGCACTGCTGCTACATGGAACTGCTGATGGAGTGGTCACGTTTCTGTGGAGGATACGTTGAATTTCGCATTATTGCAATTTCACGCGTTACAATTTCACATTGCATTTGTCATTAAAAAAATGCTGCCAAATATCCAGTGAACAAGACAAAGAATTAAGCTCACTCTGATACGCTGGTTTTTTATCTTCTCTTCCCTGCACTATATTATGCTGCAAAATTTTCGATCGTAAAAACGATGGGGCAGATGACCAACGAAAGTGATTTCTTTCAAAATAATTCTTCTGCGGTCTACATCGAATTTCAAATCATCATCTTCAGATGAGAACTCTTCTTTTCCACGTAAAATTGAAGACAAATGATGTTGGCATGGAGAATTTTCTTTATCACCTAGTACAGTTGGCTCTTCGTATTCGGAATCAGACGCACAACTTTCTTCCAATTCATGATCTAGCCCAACATGATCTTAACAGATCTTGTTCCAAACACCGCTCGATATCAGTGTCACTAAGGGCCGGTTGTTTCAAGTTGGATTAAAGTAAGCGTTCTTTTAAAGCATAGATTTTTACGTTCTCCACCAATCAGATGATCCGTTTTCGTAAAAATCTATGCTTTAATCGACCGCTTACTTTGATCGAACTTGAAACAACCGGGCCTAAGACCCATTTTAAACAAAAACCATAAAATAACAATTTAAAAAAATTATGTAACCACCTACCATAGCTCTCTCGGACTCGCTGTGATAGTTTTTTACTCACCTGAAGCAAACACATGCACCTACAATCTCGACGAGCACTTGCGCGACACTTAGGGGTGCGGGGAAAAGGTACAGAAACTAGTTAGTATGGGCGCATGGGCGCAAAAATATTCACGATTATTACACAGACAGGGTCTGTGAGACATATGGTAGGTGGTTAAGGGTTAAACACTTCATACTATAGAGCACTATATAACAGGCGTGTAGTGAGAACAATAAGCATGACTTTTTCCTAAGCATATATTTTGAAATGAAACTGAAATATGAGATATATCTCGTAATTTTCCTATCACAATAATTAAAATATTATTCGATTTTCATTCATTTCGATTCACAAAATTCTGCCAGCAAAATATTTAATTTCGATTTTTTTCCAAATATATATTTAAATGAAAGTCATGCTTCTTTTTCGCACTGCACGCGCCTGCTGTATAACACGCTAATCACACTATTTTCTACACGACTGCCGACACTTGTCGAAAGTGAGACTAAGCTTCAACATTTCTTAGAAAAACCACTAATAGATATGTCAAACAAATATTGATAAGTTCTAGTAGCTCGAAAAATTAAAATGAAAACTGAATGACATTGAAGACATAGTGATATTTAGTTTACTAAGTATCATATAAATGATAAAACTTTCCCTGACTAACGTTAAATTTTGTCTGTTCTCTAACTAACTAACCATCACATCATTTTTCAGAGGGGTAGGCAGAGAGTATAGAACGCCGCACTCTTCCGTCTCGGCACATCACTTTTGCTTCCACTTTCATACATCTGCTCATGCACACTCTTTGGTTGTATCAGTTGAAGCTTTTAATAGAACCATCCTCCAATATTACATTCACTTCTAATTTCATCTCTCTCGAACACCATCACTTTCGATTTGCCTACATTCATCAGAAGTTCACTCTCCATGCATATATCGAACATTCTAGCCCCCATGCACTGCAGATCACCTTCATTATTAGCCACTAATACTGTAACGTTTGCATATAGTAGGCAGGATATAGTTAGCCTTTCCATTCTCGCTCCTATTGCTGAATCTTTCAGCTCATTCGTACAATAGACCTTGTACAGTTTGAAAAGCCATGGTGACATTATGCATTCCTGTTTGACACTTTTTGTAATATCAAACCATGATGTGAATCTCCCATTAATTCTTACAAAAGCACTACTTCTCTCATACAGGGAAGCTTTTGCCTGAATAAGGTTACCCTTCACCCCATACTTGGACAAAACTTTCCACAACTTCCGTCTTGTCACTCTGTCATATGTCTTCCGCAGAACCACAAAAGCACAAAAAGCTTTTGATTCTGTACCAAAAACAAACAGATGACTTTTTCATCTGCTTTAGTGCAAAAAATTGATTCATGCATTCTCTTCCATTCATAGATGCTCCTTGCAGATACCACACTTTTTCTTTCGTCACCATCCTCACTCTTTCTACCAAAATCCTCCTATAAAGTTTGCCAACAGAGCTCGATAGGCAAATCTGTGTGCGACCCCTTTCCTTTGATAATGTGATGCTTTCATGAATCATCTTTTGACAAATCACAATTGTTTGGAGGTTTTCTGAATTTCCAAGTTTTCAAAATACATATATATTATTTTGTCAGTTTCTTATTATTATAATTAATGAGGCTCTACTGTATTTTAAATTATGTACCATTAAGCCAATTTGTTATAATTTTTTTTAGCTATGAACCTGAGTTACATCCAGGGGTGACTTACAAAATAACCAATCCCAAAGCTACATTAAAAATATTTTCTACGGGGAGTGTCACAGTTACAGGCAAGTCACTTTTAGATTTAGATTATATTTAGATATATGTCATCCGTTTCAAAATAAACAAAATCTATATTTGCTCATGCATTTACATGAAATTTTTTTTTATAATCCTAGTGAGTAATTTCAAGCCCATGAACCAAAATTTATCTGTTGAGCTATTTTCTTGAATTCAATAAAACATCTCAAGAATATGTTGAACCAAAGCACTCAGTATTGGACTAGCCTGAAAATCTTTGAATAAATTCATGACTTTGACCCTTTCACTTCATGATACTCACTTTCACACTGACCGTTTGGCTGAACACACTCCAGGCACGTTGCTACACGAAGAGGTCTGCAGTATTTAGGTTACATCACGTATCATTTTTTTGATAATTTACTATATTATTTTTCATTATATACAAATTGCTTTACGTTTTACGAGTTTTACGAATTGCAACACTTTTTCTAGTGACAGCCAATTTGACAGGTGAGAAAACTAATTTGTGTTCAGTTTGGTTTGCCATTTCACCATGAATAGACTTATGCCGGAATAAGGCTTGCAAATTGTGCATTTTTTTTTTTGATAATTGTGGTATCGTAGTCATATTTAAACACTAATGGCATAAAATTATCTTTCCAATAAAGCCGATATCATAGCCTTCACCAAGATTTTTATGTGTTTTATTTCATTTTAAATTTCTATACCTCTAGAAAAACAGCCTATACCAAATGTATGAAGAAAAACAGTATTTCATTATTTTTTTCAATTCTAGCAAAAATTTTGTGTTCAATTGGAATTTCTTGGTTTAGCTTCACTCTGAAATACACCTGGACTTGAATTCTTGTTTTACAGCCAACAACATAACATTTTGACTAAAACATTTTTTAAAATCAATGATTGACAAACTCCGACTTCCTCTATTCCGTTTTGGAGATAATAGTTTATTAAATACTCTTGTTTCATTACACTCTTTCAGAGACCAATCATTTTCAGGCTTGTCAAAATGCATTCTTGATGGTAATTTTTTTTTGTGCACATTGTAATTTTCCTTTTCTCTTTACAAATAGTTCTACTTTTGTTGTATATTTCTCCTTAGACACACACTTCACTCAGACTTCACGTTCTTACTAGGAGGCTTGATGTTATTTTGAAACATCTGTTACATCATGCCTCAGGAGCAAACGGAACAAAAAAATTGTTATTTTGATATTTCAGTAAACAGTGCCTACTGTTTAAACTAGTGTCTATGATATTAAATGTGTAAAATATTTTCAAAAGTTTCCATGGTCAAGGGTGTTTTATTGGAAGGTAAAAAAATTAATTCAATTTAAAAAAATGTTGGAGTGAACTAGACCGTTGTCAAAAATTAGGACAATTTTATTATTTTTCTTGCCAACTGCTTATCTTAGCTTTGGATGTAGTTTCCAAATATGGAAGATATCATCTGAGCTTTGCTTATCTGGTCACCTTGCTCGATAGCAGGACTTTTATGAGAGAATGAGAGTTTTTTATATTAGGTTTAAATTGAGTAGGTTTTGTACTAGTCCACGTTAGCAAAATTGACAGTAAGGTTTCGTTCAAACACGCGGGAATCGTGCGATTGCAAATCGCACGTTTCAAAACGTTCAATTTGACAGTTCCGGTGCCATTCTCCATCTTTGAATATCAGAGATAAATTCGGTCATTACTTTGTGAACGACGGCCGTGTTCCAAGGCAGGACACAAAAATATCATTCTGTCAGTTCCTTTTTGGTGAATAAATACCTTTTTTTGGGTCGCAATCCTAAAACTGGTCTGCAACAAGCACTCACTTTCTCCACTTCTCTGTCACCTGCCAGCCTCTTCATTTATTGGTAGGTGCCACAGCGCACATCTCCGATAATTTGGTCTATGTAGCTTTCGGGCAGCCTCTATGATTGTTGCCTTCAACATTTCCTTATATTATGGCCTATCCAAATTGCTTGCTGTTGGGCAATTCTTTTAAGGAGCCGCCTCTTTTCGCCCACCCTGCTCAACCTCATCGTTTCGGATATGTTCTGACCAATGGATCCTCGCCATGAGCCTGTAACACCACATCTCAAAGGCCGCTAGCCTTCCGGACATGCTCTGGCCGATGGTCCATGTTTCGCCTACTTACCTATACCTATAATAAATACCTACTTACCTAAAATACTATTTTTTTCTAACGTGTCTTCACCATTTCCAAATATCTCCACCAACTCCTGCCAAGCTTGGTTCTTGGCAATTTTATTTGAGTAATCCTCACATTGAGGATCCCACATTGCAGGTCTTTTCTCCACTTCATCAATAAAAAGTACAGTGTCCAAGCGATCCATAAAGAGCTCCTGTCACAACAGGAGCACGCGGGCGCCACACGATTTTTTTTTCTAGCGGTTGAGTGACAGGCACCGTGCGGTTTGATTAACCGCGCGGTTGTGTCAACGATTACATACAAACCTAAATAAATAAGACCCGCGCGATTCTGAAACCGCGCGGTTCCTGCTGTGTCTGAACAAGGTTTGTTTATTTGATAATTATGAAAACATATTCATCATCTCGGATTGCACGATTTAGACCCGTGCCATGCAAACGGGTTTCCCGCGGAACATCGGACCTTGATTGGGCTTTGCTCTGCATCTCCCTTCTGAACTGCCCTATACACGGCCCAGCACGGAGATAGCTATTAGAGAAAAAATGTCAACCAGGCGATGTACGAGTAGGGCCGATATGTCAGCATAAGCTCATAAAACGGTCCTGGGAAAGTGGTGGGTACCCAATCACTCTATCTGAACAAGCCCTAATAGGGGTTATATTCACCCAGGTTTTTAATAATGATGTAATATTTCAGCACGAAGTGTCAATGATGTCCAGACAGCCATAGAACGCATCTTTCCATTGGTATATGAATTTAGGAAAGAAAGAAGCCCTGCAGATGAAGAAATATGGCAAGCTAGACGTGCCCTGCGCAACGGAACATCACGTGATATGAATACGATAGATGGCCATTTAGATGATCCTTTGGAACTGGTTACCTTGTCGGAAGAGGAGAAGAATGGTGAAAGTGACCAAAGTTGGGATTGACTGGCATACACAATATCTCATTATTTAGTTAGTACCAAAGACTTATTAAAAACAAAATAATGTAAATTATGTTTTTACACTTGTATACAATTGGTGTAAAACAATTCTCAAATAATTGTTTGTTGATAAGTGATTAATTTTACACCTCTGGTGTGTTAAGTGAAAATAAATTTTAAATGTATTTATTTAACAGTTTTATGTATTGCGTGCGATGACTGCGTCAGTTTATGTTTCGCGATGATTCAACGGAGTGAATTATTAAAAATATTGTCTTAAAAGTAAATCAAAACTTGTGAGATTTTATTGTTTTTTAAATTTCTTGAATATTATATCCACCGATGTCCATGTATTGTTTCATATTTCTATAATAAATAAATATCAAATATTTTTGAATGTATGAAAATGAATATATTGTTGGTTTTGTGAATAGTTTGCGTAGTAATACTCCCATGACGAGCACGTGCGGATAACATGCCAAGATAAAGTGTGCAGCGTTTTCATGGTGCCTTTCAAATTTAGTTCTAAAAAAGACTAGTGCTGAAAATTTACATCACTCATTTTAACAAAACCAGTACTTCGTTGACAATATACAAGTTTACTTTGTGTTACGGCTGTAATTCATCGCTTAGTTTTTGATACATCTGTATATATACAGTTCCTTGTAAGCCATTTACAGACATGGGCGTTGTGGCCAGGATGCTGGGTATGTATGGGCCTGAGTAGCAACTGTTAGGTTTTGCTAAGAAAAAAAAGGGTGCACATTTGACGATACGTAAACAAAATGTTTTAAGGCATGTTTTGATCATTCTCTATACTAATTCCCATTTTAACTTATGTTTTGGGATATATTTATTTACTCCACAATAACACAGGATAAAATATATGCTTAGAGTGCATTCCAATTTAAGACCTTTACGCTGGTACAGCACTTCAGTTGTGTACTATCATGCATATCTTATATTAGAAGAATTTCTACTTTAAATTGTGTGAGTGGATATTATAACATAAACTATATGTTCTTGGCTCTTGTAATAATCCAAAGATCAATGGTGGACTGCAAAGATTTTCTTCTGACTGAAAAGTGTACAGCTTGTATGTATACACTTAACCTTAAAGGTAATCATTATCAGAGTTATGATATTATATGATATTTTGGGAATGTTAATGAAACTCAAAGGTTAATATGTACGATATGACGGCATATGTGTGCAGTGCAGGTCTTTTGGATGTTACCTTTTCGTTAGTTATTCTAACATACCCACTTAAAATGATAATTTTATTTTTTATGCCACTCTTAAATGTCAGTCATGAATTTATCATATCAACAAATTTAGACAATGTGAATTTTGAATCGCTTGTGTTTGATGATTATTAATATGACTGGATTAGGAATTAGTAAATACTCTTTGAAATGAATTTGTTGTAACATTTTTAAAAGCAAACATAAAATATTATAAATATGCGATATCCAACATTGATTAATATTAATTTTTTTGTGAGTACCATATCCCTTTCAACCCGGGCTGAAAGGGTTATTATTCAATCTTATTATGTGAAAATGAGACACAAGCAAAAAAGGATTAAAAATGAATCATTGCAAAAATTACTGTAAACCATTTTGTACATATTTCTAAGTATTTTATTTTTTTGCTAAAATTTTTATTAGCAAAAAGTAGTCCATGTTTTTCCTGTTCCTAAATACTTTTTTTTTGTACTTCAACCAAAAATATAATATAAAATCATAACAAGGACCGACCTTAGATTTTTCAGTTATATGAACAGTAAAATCCCATATGCTTTTCTTTAGTTTTGAAAATTTTCCAGCGCTTATATCACCCCGATAATTCATAATTCAATACATAATTTTCAAGATTCGCTTATACCATACCAGACCATAAATTAATCCATTTTTATATCACGCAATACAAATAATTTTAATATTACAGTTTTACTTGTTTTCTTGGAATACACATAAATATATATAGAAAAATATAATTTTGTTTTAATAAATTTTAAATATATTTTTTTCATCAATTGAATTTGGATTAACGGGGTTTTACTATATAAATAGTACTATTCATTTCACAAAGACAATAATGTGAACAATAATTGTAATTTTTGACAACCTTAAATCTGTTCGTACATGTACAACGTATATTACAGAAGAGTGTGGAAAATACAGCTGTGCTATAATCAAATCATATCTTACATCTTCATGAATAGTTTATTTTTTTCAATTGTCAATTCTGTAACTGTAAGTTGAGCTAGTAAAACTTTCTTAAAGATAAGTCGTCATGAAAAGACTCCACCTTGAGACAATAGTTTTTAATAAGCGTTTATTGTGTACAAACATTAATAAAAATGTATGGCCTTAATAATTGGCATGCCAGCCCCTTTAGTCAGCTTATAAAGACTATAATACTATATTTCACTTATATCAATAATTTGATGTGTATGTAATGTTATGTGTACTATATGAAATTGCCTTGTTACCCTCTTGTATAATCATTTAAATTTCTTGAAAGAATATGAAGCAGTCTTATTAATTCATTTCTGTTCTTTACATAATCATCAACATAGTTGGTTTGTGTTTACAACAGCTATGAATGATTTACATCTTATTTTGTGTTTACAACATCTATGATAGTTCAATTATAATTTTAATAACATTGACAAGACACTTATGCCATGTATTCGCTAGGGGACAAATCGCGCAACATTCCGCGTGGCATGTCGCATCAACATCTACGCTCATGTTTCAGAGACAATGATGCTGTCATTTGACGTGTATACTCCGGGACTCGCATATCAAATGAGTTTATCGAAACTTAATAGGAGAAAAAGGTGGTGGGTGCGAAAATATTTACTGCGAAGAGAAAAAAGGATGGATATTCTATGCGATCTTCGAATGTCTGACGGATCTTTTGTCAATTTTACTCGAATGACAACAACTGATTTTGAAAATTTATTATAAATAATCGGACCTCCCATAGACAAGCAAGACACAATATTACGGTACGCTGTTGGCCCTCACATCAGACTTGCAATTACAGCTCAATTAGAGCTCGATCAGTTGGATAACAATCTCGTTTCCCCACATTAATGTTATGTTGAGTTACAGCGCATGTATTCACTTGTAAACATACGCGGTACTGGCGCGCGACGCGATGTCCCCATGAGCTTGCTCGGGTACCGTGCGCATGGCAACGTTGCCGCGGCACTTATAAATGCCGCGCTACATTGTGCGCGATGTCGTGGAACAGTGCATGATGTTGCGACGTCACGTAAACTCTATTCCGCGCGTGTTGTTGAGGAACAATTTGTCCCCTAGTGAATACATGGTTTTAATGAAATAAGAAAAATAAAATTTAAAATTCAAATACATATAACTGGTTCACTTAAATATTTCCCTTTCAATCTGGTTGTGAACAAATAATGGATATGTTAGTCGATCATAAGTAATATGTATCTATCGACAGACTGTCAGTGAATGCTAATGAAAATTAAGCAAAAAATTAGTGAAATGTCATTAAGGTAATTCAAAATGTAATCAATCTAAAATTTGGGTTAGACTTGTTCGAGGACTGCCTCGTTTTTGCCTTGACTTCATTATAATATCAACCCTAACCTGAACAAGCATTTTGCAGCACAACGGTTAACAAATTAAAGAGATGCGTTATACTATTTCAAAAGAAATATCCCCTTGTCATTGCCACTAATAAACATGTCAATAAATATTTCTTTGAGACCATGTCTTTACACAAATGAATTTAATTTAAAATATGTTAATTTCATCATTTAATATACATTGAAATATTTTGTCTTTAGTCATTTTAATCCCGTGTGCATACAGAATTTTTTCTAAATAAATTATTAAAATAAAACTATGCAATATGTGTCAACTACTGCTTGATTTTACAAATAATATAGATTTTTATGGGAATAGTCGCAATATTCTGCCACACTTGTCCAACACAGTAACAGAACCAAATAATTAAATTATCTCTTTGATTGTTTGCTTTTGGGGGTGAAATTAGAAAATACAACTAAATTCAATTACTATTTCTATAATTTGGCGTAACAATTATATATAAATAGATCACTTGTCTAAGACCACTAATGAGTTTAAGACTACACGACTAGTTTCGACAACTACCGATGTTGTCATCAAAAGTGATGATATAAATACATATATATTTATATCATCACCCGTTGATGACAACATCGGTAGTTGTCGAAACTAGTCGTGTAATCTTAAACTCATTAGTGGTCTTAGACAAGTGATCTATTAATATATAATTATAATGTCATTCCACAAAGTTAACACCAATTCAATAAATAATATTGGCGTAACAATGTTTAAATTATTTTTTCCACATATGTAATTTGGCAATTTATTATTTTAATTATTTTTTTCTACAGGTTTTCAGGGGGTCAGTGTGAATTTTTATGTTTGATTCAGAAAGTGAATGTGAGCATTTGGTTTATAAATGTGGAAAATATATAAGCAAAGTAAATATATAATTATGTCATGAAATAAATCTCGTATATGATCCGTTAAATTGTTTCAGATGAATTCAGAATGTACTGATTAAGCAAAAATGTGGCGTGTACTCGGCTCCCGTATGTGTGTTTGGTAACAGTTTGGTAACAATATCATTTTTTCCCATGTTTATAAATGTTTCGTCAGTTTCTTTGATATTGAAGTATAAATCAAGAAGACTGCGTCAAAGATAGTCTACATGGATTGTCTTTCCATTAGTCACTATTGGCAGGTTGCGAGGAGTACAGTGGTATTACACGCATGGTCAAAAATATCCCTGAGCATTTTTTATCTAAAAATTATGAAATATTGAGTGCAGCATTGATTCTATGGAATTAAGTCAAATTAAACCAGAATATTCACTGTAGGAGAAAGGGAAGAGGAGAAACTAAGCACCTGTCACAGTCTCCCTTCCCAGGTCATAGATCCCAGTATGTGCGAAGGACAATGCCCAATGTTTATTGGTAATTTTAAGGAACCTGTTGAATTTGATATCTGAATATTTTTACAATTAAAATTGTATGTGATAATTCATTGTAAAATATAAATTACTTATCCTCATTTTCATAAATGGTGGAAAATTACGCAAACGACATTGGGCCAAAATGGGTAGAATTCAACATGCATAGTTCTTCACTTTAAAGAAAATTATCTCTAAATATTAGTTGCCTTGCTTAAAATTTTTGGAAGCGAGATCTTCTCCCATGAGATAGACGTTATGATGCATATTCACTGGTGAGACTTTGATTTATCATTTCAGAGATCTGTCAGTAAAGGTTGGTATGTTTGTGTTATTTCACTCTACTCTGCATGCAATAGACAATGATTCGCAACTAATTCTGCATCATCCACCTGTCTTAAATGATTTTCATGGTCACCAGACAACTTGCATTTATATATGTACTCCGTCACA
This sequence comes from Agrypnia vestita, assembly GCA_016648135.1. NCBI lineage: Eukaryota > Metazoa > Arthropoda > Insecta > Trichoptera > Phryganeidae > Agrypnia > Agrypnia vestita. The sequence continues at coordinate 130,641 of JADDOH010002349.1, forward strand.
GTGTAGTGGTTTGAAACGATCATCACACAAAATTAAATATTAGAATTTTTTTTATTTTATAAATTCAGATTTTTCATTCTATTATTTGGGAATCATTAACAATATTACTTTTGCTTTATTGTATGATTTCAAGGAAGGGTGGTAAATAACAGCATAAACATTAAGTAGATTGTTAGGCATTTGTTTTAGATGATATTTTCACCCAGACACCCGATTGAGGTCACTGACGCTCTAAGGTGAAAAAATGTCAGCTCTGTTGATCAAAATGGTGCACCTTCAACTTAAACCCACTGAGGTTAATGATGAATGCAAGATTAATAGTGAATATATATTTGTTGTATTTTGGATATCTGTATAGAGTAAAGTAGAAGACAAATGTATGTATTCTTTCAGTCACTGACAGTATATTTCTATGTATAGAGCCATCAGTTTATTTTTCTTGAAATCGCCCCTTGGCAATTGTAACAATCGGAAATTGTTGAATAAGCCATTACCTTTTTGTGATTTTAAGTAAAATAATTGTGTTAATTTATTTTCGTGTGTAAGGAGATCCCAGTCCCCGCTAACTCAGTTTTTGGTTGGATGCGAAGACAAATATTTGAAAATAAAAAATCTGAAAAAATTAAAATAACTTTTTTTACATATCCTTTCTACCAATGATATAATAAATTGTAGATACGATAGAGGCATGAAATCTTGGCAACTCAAAAGTAAGGTAATTGCCTTACTTGCATTCGTTATTGAATAAACCTTTGATCGCGACACTATGCCTAAAAAAAATCCCGGCGAAAAAGGAACAGAGTATCGTACACTATTGTAAGAATGAGTATGTTATTTTAGTCAACGTGACTTCAAATTACCTGATTTTCCTGTCTACATTTTTTCTACGTCTAAGGAAGCATCACGCATATTTATTTATTTTGGTATGAATAATAAGATAAAACAATATTCGATTGCTGAAATATTTCTTCCTTACAGTATTTTTAGTGGGTGGGAATTAATTGGGTGAGCCACTATCTTATGTTATTAAAATATAAATAATATATATAAAAAAACATGTACTTGTCTGTAATAGGTATGCATGCACACAGTAATATCAGTAGCTGCGTCATTTTTTTTTATCTAGAACTCTTTTTTTTAAACCCCTCTTTTTAGATTTCCTAAGAATGATTTGCTACGTGAAAAATGGATAAGAGTCGTCAGAATCCAAAGGAGAGAATATGACTGGATGCTAACAGCTTATTCAAAAATGTGCTCTAAACATTTTCTGGCAGATAATTTGTATTTGGCAAAAATGAAACTTCGCCGGATAAAGAAGTCAGCTGTTCCTATTAATGAGATGATAATAACATATTTATTGTGATTTTTTCTGCTTCTGATTCTTATTACCATAATACCTACCAAGGGACCATAATCCGACTCATTCCTAATTTACATGAAATGGGAGAACGAGCACGCGCTTTGACCCCAACTATAAGGATATAATTAATAAGTAATTTCGTTTTTTTCCACAGTTGACTATTGAATTTTTCACGGCTAACTTTACACTTAGCCGCATAATCATTATATAGTTTAACAACTAATATAGCAAGTCTTGTTTGTGAACCCACAAGTAGAAGTTGATTCTAAAATGCAAAAGAGAAATAAACTTAATTTATTTGAAGGTAATTAAATATTTTTGAATTAAAACAATTAAAAGATAAAGGAATAGAGGCTAGTGATGGGTCGTCGACGAAACGAGACCGTCCATTTCCGTCCATCGACGAGTCGATCAACTAGTTGACGCGTCAACTTCGTTATGGGGACGTTCTACGGGACGATGTGTCTACGGCAAAGAAGTTCAAAGAAATATAGTTTCGGGGAAAGGAACTGCTAAAATTAAATTTTACCATCCATTTTCAGGTAGATTTAAGAAATCGAGATCGATCGAATAAAATATTGATCTTAGAAAAATGTCTAGCCGGCCTTTTCGACTGTTAATTAATAATAGTTTCATCGTATAAAATAAAAATATCAAAGTTTGTTAACCCAATAGATAACCTAGAAATTTTGCAGCCCTTTCAAAAATAACTGAGTAGATAAAAGCTGATATTTTTTCAAACGATTGTAGTTGTTTCATTAAATTCCTAATTCTATGAGATAAATTTAAATTATCCAAAGGTGTACTTTTTCCAATGATGTATCTATACTAAAGAAAATAAAGTGTAAAATAATTAAACAGAAATGTTTTATTTTATATTGCGTAAAATTGGGAATTCACCGAAACGTCGCACAATACAAGTAAAAAATAATATAGCAAAATTATTTTGTGGTTACATAACTATAATTTATAAAAATTAACTTTATAAACAATAACTTTCAATAAAAAAGTGGTGTTTACAAAGTTAATTTATATAAATTATAATTATAATATAAATTATAATTATATATATAAATTATATATTTTATATAAATTATAATTATAACCACAAAATAATTTTGCTATAAAAAATAATAGCTTATGATTAAGCCTGTATCACCTTACGCGCGCATTCGAATTTCAAGTCTGTCATAGTATCGTGTACACAGATCTGCACTCTATGGTGGTGTACTTTAGAGTTGAAATGCAGTTACCCGTTGAGCCGTTTACAAGTCGACAGCGAGAGATGAGAGAGAAATCAACGGAGACGTTTTGTCTTGCTCTCGCTCGTTGCTTTGGACTATGTTGAATTACGAACGAAGGATTCATCGTTTAGTCTACGTCTACGAATTCAACTAGTCCATGCGATAAACGTAAACCGTCGACGCGTCGATGAAACGTCAACGGTTGATTTCAAGTAGTCCGTCCATTCAACGCTCATCCCTTATAGAGAATTATTATTTAAATAATCTTTCAAGTCATTTCAGGATTAAATGAGCTAAGTTTAGTACAGGAATGAAGATGGCTGATGATGTGTTATAAAATGTTATTTGTTTAATTGTTAGTATTTTAAGTTCTTTTTAGAATGTCATAGTTTATACTAATTATGTATATATTTTTGCGTAGAACTATTATTATTCCCATCACTCTTTTTTATAACGCTGTTAGTTTTCTTAAACTATCTTGATTTGACAAAAACAAAATAACAGTGCTTCTACAGTAGTTTACGTCTCCTACTCTTCTAGTTATCATGGAGCTATTAAATTATGTATTTGATTATTTTTTAATTTTATTTGTTATTTTCTGCCTGTATTCGGAAACCAATTTCACCTAATTCACTAAATTATGTGGTTGGTTTGAAGATAATTGTTTCATTTCAATTTTTTTATTTATTCAATATTATTACATATTTTGAGACTAAGTTATGAGACTAAGTTTTGAGGCAAACATATATTTTACGTTGGCGACATCTTAAATTATTTTCTATAGGGAAATCTAGTAAAATCTATAAACATTAGTTTTAAGTGTAAACAAAGTAATAAAAAAGTTATATAAATATAAATACAATTATAAATATTTTCTACGCTTGAAACCTAGCTAATATGGGAATAACGTGTTTATATTATAATACATCAATGCTTTCTACAATAAACATATTTATTTTATAAAATTGTGGTAGATGTCTTCTCTTACAGCAGCAGTACATCTCTTTAGATAGAGGCAAATGCAATAGGCATGACGATATTTTATATTATTATTATATTTTATATTATGACGACAGATTTTGAAATAACATTCTATATTGTACTTAAGTACACATCTACTGTTACCGAAAATAACATTATTTCAGTAATAAACTTAAGTTTTTACGCAAATAATTGCATAACCGAACGACCGCTTATCCGAGCTATTATGCCCGCCCGACCCACGCATGCCTATTCCCTCCCGCCTCCCGCACTACAGTGCTCGTGCACTTGTCGCGACTTGTTAACTGTACTCGTATGTCACTTCCAAGTAGCCACTAGTCGATAAACTAAATTTAAACTAAACTAATGCTACTGGCAGCCACCGATTGCCCGTGCTTGTAATTGGTAAAAGCAAGAAACCACATTGCTTCAAACTCGATAATATGTCCGCGATGCCTATCGTTTACACTTCGCAAAAGAGTGCTTGGATGGATAGTACAATTTTCATGGAATGGTTTACAGAAACTTATATACTCTCTATAAAAGCCCATCACTTAAAAAGTGATAAAAAAGAGAAAACATTATTGCTTCTTGATAACGCCCCAACTCTTCCATCATGTGACATCTAAAATGAAAAAAACGAGTTTATAAAAGTCATCTTTCTTCCACCTAACGTGACTTCATTATTACAGCCCATGGACTGAGGCGTTAGTCAGACTTTCAAACGGTGTTACAGAAAAGAATTGTTACGTAAATTACTTTTGGAAAAAGAGGAGGGAGAAGAAAGCCTGATAAGAAAATTGATTTGAAAGACGCATCCTACATGATCAGAGCAGCATGGGACAGTGTAAAAGTGCTGAACTTAAAAAAAGCGCGGAATTAAGTTTTGTGTATAGTGGAAAATCCTCAAAGTGTATGTGTAAATGAGAAACAGGAAGATATGTCTGAAATAATAGATCTGCTAAAAAAACTCGATTGCCACGAATATGATGAAGAAGAGGTTCAACAATGGATGGATATCGACGATTAAGATCCCAGGTACCAAATAATGCAGGATAGCGAAATTTTAGGCCTCATGACTAATGAGACTGACGCCACCGCTAGCACCTCTATCATCTACAATCTACACACTATCACCTCTAGCACCTCATCAACTACAAGTTCAGAATGAAGATGAAAACATATATGGTAGGGATGGGCGTTGAATGGACGGACTAGTTGAAATCAACCATTGACGTTGCGTCGACGGTTTATGTTTATCGCATGGACTAGTTGAATTCGTAGACGGTGCACGATTCGAGATTCAAAGTAGTGCAAAGCAACGAACGAGAGCAAGACAAAACGTCTCCGTTTATTTCTTTCTCATCTCTCACTGTCGACTTGTAGACGTCATAGATGGCTCGACGGGTAATTTCATTTCAACTAGTCCAAATATAGGCCCGTGCCGCTGGGCGCGACAGCGACAATATAAATATTTTGACTGTACAAAATACAATACTCTGTTATCATTTTATGTTTTTAACAAAATAATTTTTATATTATTATATTATATTTATTTTATATTATTATATTTATATTACTATATTAACATTTTATATTTGAATAATTGTAACGATAAATACATGACTGAAGCAAAATTGAGCTACTATCGAACAATAATTATTCCATAAATATGACTGCACGAATATAGAATACCAAAAACAATTAATTGAGGCAATTCGATTTGGAAAAAATATATTTGCATTATTTATGAACAAGAAAGCCTAAAAAGGGAAAAAAATATTTTGGTATTTTTAATTTAACGTTGTGGGGTATGGTTAATGTCAAAAGAGGAGAGGAGAACATTCCACCCAGGCGGCGCGTCATGAAAACATATTATGTAGTGTCATTTTATTTTAACAATATAAATTAAAATTATGTTACAATACATAAACAGAGCTAAAACTATTAAGCATCGAATAGTAATTATATTCCTCGTGTATGGGTACAAGATTATGATAATAAAAAAATAAAAATTAAAGTAACTCCATCTAGAAACATTATTTAAGGTTATTTATTGACAAAAATGCCTCAACAATAAGTTATGTTGGTGTTTAAATAAAAAGAAATTATATTTTGAGTATGTCCAAATTTTTCAGAACAGAAATGGATTTGGTATGCTTGCCTACAAGTATAATTTATTCGTTTACCTCCAACATATTTTGCAATTACGCCATTAAATCGTTCCACTACGTTGTTGTCAACATTATGAATGTTGACAACATTTCAACAACTCTTGGAATGTTTGGCAAGTTGATATACGATTTGCAGGCGTCTGATACACATGCTTATTTAGTGGCACGTGAGCATGCGCAGTATCGACTTTGACAGTGGCATGCTTATTAGTGGCATGTGTGTACGCACATTGCTAGAAATGAGCATGCCACCTAGTGGCCGCCGGTTGATTTATAAGCATGCCACTGTCATTCACCATAGAGAAGGGGTATCTTTGGAGCATGTGTGAACAGACTTGCTTATTTATGAGCATGCTGTCATTCGCGGGCTTCGCGGCTAGTATCATCAATGCGATCTTCTCAGTCCGCGACAGATGAAACAAATATGGCGCGTTGGGGAGATGATGAAACATTACTTTTCGTGACTTATTATAGGAATCACGAATGTCTGTGGAATACTCGGTCACTGTTGTGTAAAAATAATATAGTGAGAAATAATGTTTACGAAACTTTATTAATAGGCAAACTAAAATAAAAAATGTGCAGATGGAAACTCGGGAACTTTTTTGATTTATTGGTTCACTTGAATTTTCTATTTCAGTTTGCAAAGTTTCCATTTTGAACAAGAGCGTCTCTATTCTATGACAAGAGCATGCCACTAATAAGCATGTGTGTTTGATTGTTAGCTTTGGGCATACTTATTTATGAGCATGTCACTAATAAGCATACCAGTAATGAGCAAGTGTGTACAGGTGTTAGGGCATGCTTATTAGTGGCATGCTCATTAGCATGCCAGTAAAGAAGCATGTGTATCTGTACCTTAAAGGTATTGATACACATGCTTATTAGTGGCATGCCACTTAGTGGCATGCTCATAAATCAACCGGCGGTTGTATGGCTAAGTGGCATGCTCATTACTAGCAATGTTCGTACACACATGCCACTAATAAGCAAGGCCTAAAGAAGGTCGATACTGCGCATGCTCACGTTCCACTAATAAGCGTGTGTATCAGTAGCTTAATTCTTGGCCAAAATATGTTTTTTTAAATTCTGGTACAAAATTAGCATCATTTGTCTTTGAAGCTGTACAAAAATATGATGCACAATCTTTGTGTTCGCCGAAAATATGATGAGGACTATTGACAATATCGGCATTCAAATCCTTAATCTTTTGGCCGAAATGTGTATCTTGCGAAAGTCTGAATATTACCGCAGATCGTATGGCCGTCCTCAATCGTAATACTGCTTTCCCTAGCAATCTTCTCAAATTTAAGGGGTATCTTGTATCCTGGGATGCTATTTTTAACTTGTTACAATAGTTTCGCAATAAATGATTACGATATTTAATTTTTTCAATCGTAACGTTCCGATACGGTTTGGTATCTTTTATTTTTTTTATAGGTACTCGAGTCTCTATCGGAAATCAGCTGAGAGTAAATGAGTCCATGCATTTCTATCGACTTTTTGAATCCTTCTAATAAGATAGTGCTTTCCATAGCGGAAGAACCACCGTCAAAATTTTTAAAACACGTGTGTGATTTGCTGGTTTTAATTGTTTTTTCTCATACACATTACATATGCTGCAGAATTTATTTTTTACACCAAGATATAAAACTTCTCCGGTATAAGCACTAACAATTGCAGCTGCACCTGAAAGCGCTGAATAATTTGTCTTATATGATCTTTTGGACCAACAGCCATCGGCTACTACGGTAATCATCGGGATTCCGTTTTTGTCGATACTACCTATTTCGCGTGCGTGAGCAGCTTCCCGTAAAGCTATTTCTTCCATATTTTTTGAAGCTGTATTCTGCCACCAACTGCAGACATTAGCATGCGTCGAGTAATACGACGACTTTGATATAGCTGGTATATTAAAAGCTGCCATTAATTCGCATAAGTTAGCGTAGCCACATCCAATACTGATAATTGATAATACCTGAAACGGCGCAGTGATTTACGTCCATGTCGTTGATTTTATCAGTAGAATCACTCGATAAATCAAAATTTAAATTGCACATGTTGCATTTTATAATAAAAGTTTATTGTAATCTTTTTCTTTTCTCCCTTACAATCATTAAATTAGCTATCGAGCAACCCATGAAATCACCATGAGCAGCAATTTCCTTTAAACGATTAAAAAAATACATAACGTCGACAATTCGCCTACCTTCTATATTTTGTGAAGAGTTCACAACATTTGATGGTTCTATTTTAAAGAAATTTGAAACACTGCGGGTTTTTTTTGTGATTGGACTTTGGGAATGCCTTTTCTGACTTAAATCAATATCGGCAAAACCACTGCTTTCAACATTGTCCATAGCACGTGGAAATGGAATATGGACATCATCAATTAGCGAACAATTAAGAAAATTTTACATAAATTTTTTGGCTTGTATAGAAGCGAATGAATTTTTAATATTTGATACAAGTTACTTTAATGATATTCCAACGTTTAAAAAAGATAAATAAGCAATATTGAAAAAATGAAAATTTAGAAGTCACTTATTCCTATAACTATTGATATTGGTATTTGTTGCTTGAACACTTTCGTTTCATAATTTAAGCAGGAATCTTATCTGTAAAGTATTGTGTAATATTTCTGTTACACCTTGTATATTATTCTATTTTCAAATAGCAATCCAATTTATAATGCAATGAATTCCAAAAACCTTTTTGGAAACGTTAGGTGACGCAACTTGTAACTTCACAAATTAGTTTTCACCAAAAAATAAAAATAATGAATGAATCATTACTTATATTCATATTAAGAATGACTATAAATTGAGTCACTTTTGGTTCTGAGTCATCCACACTTTCCTTTAAGAAAAATTTAAGATTTAAGAAAGAAAAAAATAAAAAATCTGTTCTCACAAGCTATTTCTTCGGTAATTATATATTATTATATTATATGTAAATTCGAATACCTAGTCGAGTTTGAATATTGGCGTAAAACAGTGCACTCAAAAATTGTTATTACCTACTTTGTTAAAAAAATGTGTGACCGTAACTGTAAAGTTATTTTAAAAAATGCACGGCACTGGATACCAGGAATTTTAGACAAAATGTAGTACTGAGAAACGATTGTAATCGCGCGCCGTGTGGACACGTCCGTAACGCCCGGCTCGTTGGGGCAGTCTGACGGCTTTTTTCGCTGTGTTTTGATTATATAGGTGAAATGAAGAATTTTGAATGAGTTTTTGTTTTTTTTAAATATTCATTTTAAAAGAATAATATCTATTCTTTTAACGTATGAAAGTTAAAAAGTTGTCAACTACGTAAAAAGGGTTGAAAAAACCCCCCAAAAAAAGAAAATATTTTTTATAAACAGTATCTTATAAAACATAAATTGTGAGAAAAGTAACTAACCGATTTAAAAATTATTTTTATTGATTAAAGATAATGGTTCACTCTGTAATATTATTGAAAAAAAACAAACATTTCACAGCCCATAAAGTTATAAAAAGCCTACGAAATAGAGCAATTTTCTTTAGGTCTTAAACATCGATTTTTTGTTAATTTATTGATTTATAAAATAATTTAGTTAGTGTCGTTTTAGAACAACATATATATTTAAGATATATGGAAGTTAATGAATAAATTTTAATTTAGTACCTTTCCATACAAAAATGTGTCACAAAATGCAAGAGAAGTTATGAGAAAAAGTGCTCGGCGCCGTTGAATTTTGCGGGAATTGCTAGACGATCGCCTTAATAAGCTATTATTTTTTACTTGATTTGTGCAATGTGCACGTGCGACGTTTCGGTGAATTCCCAATTTTGCGTTGTATAACATGAGAACCCTGGAACATAGAAGAGCACGAGCTGATCAAATACTATTTTTCAAGTTACTTCAGGGACATATTGACTGTCCCAGCCAATTGGAGCTGGATTCTCTCCACGCTCCGTCAAGGCGAACCCGACAGTCCGTGCTCTTCCATGTACCCATAAGCAGAACCTCTTATGCACAGAACTCATTCATCCAGCGAACATGCAAAACATAGCATTTAATACCAACATCTCAGCTCTTAAAAATCGTATTTAAACCGCTTATATTACTTGTTTCTATATCTTCACCGGATTAACTGAGACCGACCATCATCATACACACACAGCCAAACTCTCATCACTCTTTACACATACCCCCATATCTGTATACAACTTCACGCATAATACACACGCACTCCACTCAGCCACAATCCCATACACCTCACTTCACTTCCCCCTCTAACTCCCACTCCTATCCCTCTATTTAATATATGTTCTCTTTATTGCTTGACTTAACATTTTATGCCGTGTATCTCTATAATTGGTCTACGAATTACCCAATACGTTATGTATTATAATAAATTGTATACTGTTGAGATTCCCAAAATAAAAACAAAACAATTCTGTTTAATTATTTTATTTTTTATTGAACTAATATTTTATGTATTTGATGTTTTATTGAAAAATAAATAAAAATATAGTTTTTTTTATATTTAAAAAAGCGTCATATCTCATGATGGAGATGAGCTTGCGAGCTGTAAATAGTCGCATTGATCTGTAAACTCCCGACAGAATAAGCTGTGAAAAATTCATGATGCCAGTTCAGGAGTTTTTTCTCAACGACTCAATGATATAATATACTATAGATACTTTACAAGCGTGAAATCTTGGCAACTCAAAAGTAGGGTAATTGCCTTACTTGCATTCTTTATCGAACGGACCTTCTTTGTGATCGCGACGCTACGCCGAAAAAAGTCCCCGGGAAAAAGGAACAGAGTATCGTACACTATTATAATAATGAGTATGTTATTTTAGTCACCGTGCCTTCAAATTACTTGATTTTTCTGTCTACACGCAGAGCGTTTGTGAAATAAGTGTACCGTGATTTGTTGTCTCTTTCAATGCGATACTTGCTACATATGAAAGCCGGCTAGTATGGGAATAACGTGTATATACGTCTATGTTCAGACTAACGGATTTTCCCATAGACGTACTATAAATATAGACTAGTTAAATAGGAGTTTGTTATTCCTCTTCCCCCCGTCAGGAAAAAGTTTGGTGGTCGAACGAACAATTGAAATTAATTAGTCAAATTAATGATTAAACGATTCTAAGTGAACAGTTCACTTGATTGAGCAACTCGATAAACGATAGTTCAGTCAACTGAATGAAAATTCCCATCTCTACTGAAAACAACAGGACCGTTATTTTGGTAATTGCTATCCCGACACTTATTAGACGAGAATAATAATAAAAAATAAACGAGACCTAGTTTTACGTCGTTTTAAACGTAAACGATTTCCATAAAATTATCTTTATCAAAGACTGACGAAGTTCTCAAATTGAGTTGAGTGCATAGATAAGATAATTTAATAGTCGAGTGCAAGTATTTGATTTTTATAAAAAATATAATGTTACTATTCAAAAGAAATGTTTGACAGTATTTTTACCTTAGAAAATGATATTTTTTCTGTATCATTGGTAACCACTGAACATGAAGGCAGAAGTTCGTTTTCACACATGGTATTTTCAAATGTGCATTACGTTTTTGGCAGATGTATGTTAGATGTTGATGTGACAATTTTCAAAATATTTTAAGAATTGTCAAGAATGGATGATGTACATCTGGGTACCTCTTCGCTTTCAAAATTCATATAAGTTTTTTATCCAATTCGCCTGGTGAACTTTCATGGTTTCTAGTCGGGGATTCTAGTCTAGTCTAGTCTAGTAGTAAAAGGTAAAGGAAATTTCTTTTCGGCAATTGTATCTTCCTGAATTATGTGTAAGTATGTACATATACGTATGTTTTAAATTTTTGCTCAACGATATCAATAAAAATGTCAAAAGATCCCACATCACCGCCATCTTTCACAAAATTGTCCGCTGTTCGCTTAATAACAACTTCAACGCGTCGGGTGCATCATTGCCACGCTCGGCCTCTTCGTGTAATTCCATGTTATTGCTTGCCCAACGTAAATCGGCGTGCGGCGAATTTGGAACTAAAACCCGCCCCGCCCGCACCCAGCGGTAACCCCTCGCCCTGTCATTCAGTACAATTTACTGTCGGCCGCCATTACAGCTTGGTTTCTTTAGTGCTGCCCGACCAAATTTCTGTTAAAGGCTACGACACCGGTCACCGGATATTCTGTACATCATGTATTGTGTTATAAATTTTCACCCTGGAAACTTCTGTTACGCGACAAGGACGCCCTCCCTCCCACGCGCTCGCACGCCAATTTATAGTGGTACGTCTATACATGTTACCATTGTGTTTTTGATGTCTATTTACCCAATTATGTTAACAATATAAAGTATGAGTCAGTCAGAAATATCGCCTTGCTGTCGGTTGTGGGAAAGATTTTCAGCAGGATTATTGTTAAGGCTCATCAAGGTCTTAGAGAAAATTACACCAGAGTCACAGGCTGAGTTCCGAGCTACCCGCAGTACAAGGGACATGATATATTTACCATTGGACAACTACAGGGCAAATGTCAAGAGCAAGGTAGGCATCTATTTGCCGCTTTTGTTGACCTGGCGAAAACTTTTGTCTCGGTCAATAGAGATATGCTGTGGAAAATATTGAAGAAACTTGGCATCCCACCTCTTCTCACAGAACTTCTGGCCCAGTTACATACCTGCAATGGGTGTATCGTACCACTTGGAAATATGGAAATAAACGTCTTCGATACTAATACAGGAGTGCGATAAGAATGCATGCTAGCACCTACAATGTTCAACGCACATATGATAGCCTTCATGCTTGTTGTCGATAGAAGACTCCGTCAGAGGTATTGAAGTGCGATACAGTATGGAAGGGGGACCTGCGTAGATTGCGTGCAAAAGGTAAAGTCTCTCACTTATATATTACAGATCTGCAATATGCTGATGACTGCGCTCTGGTTGCACATTCAAAAGAAGACCTCAAAGAAATCATCAAGGTATATACCGAGGTGTGCCAGATATTTGGCCTAGAGATAAACGTAAAAAAACCCAAATACTCTGCAGATAACGGAACAATAGATCTTCCGAATATCAGAGTGGTAGGAGTACAGCTGGAGAATGTACCCAACTTTACCTATCTAGGCAGCATCCTAACATCAAATTCCTCACTTGATGATGAACTGAAGAACCGTTTAAAAAGTGCTTCAGCAGCTGTCACCAAACTAAATGATAGACTCTTCAATAACCGAGTTATTGCCTAGCAAACAAAGATATCGGTCTAAAAAATTAATGTGCTTCCCATATTTATGTAAGGAATGGAAGCTTGGGTACCCTACGGAAGATACGTTAGGAGTCTGGACATGTTCCACAACGGATTCCTTCGCCGCATTCTACAGATCCACTGGAGCGATCATATATCTAACATTACAGTTCTGCGTCGCTCTAAATGTTGGCCAATTGAAGACATGATCGTGGAAGCGAGTTGGAGATGGACGGGACATGTGTTACGCATGGGCGATCACAGACTTCCAAAGCGGGTCTTATGTGGGGAGATAGTGGGCAGGCGAAAGGCCGGAGGACAGAAGAAAAGGTATAAAGACAGTCTCCGAGAATCGTTGAGCTGGAGTACCTGAGAACTGGGAACAGCTCGCACAAGATCGTGTGAGCTGGAGGAGAGTTTGCTCTCGGGCTAATGATGTTGCGGCGGCCAGACGATTAAAAAATGAGCAGCGAGCCGCAGGTGTCAACGGGACCGTCCAATGCAACCTGACCCCTTCCTATGTGAAATATGCGGGAGAGAGTGCGCCTCTCGAAAAGGGCTATTTTCCTATCGCAAAGCTCATGAGAAGCGCTGCAACAACAACTAAGTCAGAATAGCGAGGGGGTCCTCAACACGAGGCCCGGCTACAACAACAAGTGAAGGTAAAATTCATTTATGTATTTCATTTCACTTTCAAAAACTGGGGGTATATTATGGGAAGTTTTTTCGTTTTTTGGGATGGGTGGATAATTAATAACTATTGTGATAGTTTGTGAAATAATCCTTGTGTGCAAAAAGAAAGACAAAAGAAAATAATTTGCTTTACTTAAATCGCTTGGGAATACATTTTTCACAAAACAATAACAAAATCGCCCGGGTATACAGTAGCCGGCAAACATCTTGAAATTTTACGGCGTAGTGGGGGGAAGTTTGCGCATGTACCATTCCACCAAAGAGACCCAAATTTTGTCTTCTGCGCATTCCCCCAAACTACGCCAAAGAATTTCAAGAAGTTTGCCGGCAACTGTACGAAGTGGTATAAAATTGGTCAGAAATATACTTGCAAATATTTATCATAGAGTGAACATCATGTGAACATGATGTGAATACTAAACACTGAAATATGAATTCGATATGAATTAAATTGTCTATGGAAATTTACATCGCGGCGTCCATTTTCGGTGTTTAATGAATTTCGAGGCATTAGCGATGTTGAGAAATTATTTCAAGTAGTCGTTTAGTTTTTATTTATAATTAATCATTTATAAGTATTCCTGAGTTTATTTTAAAAGCCGTCAGTTTTATATTATATTCATTTGTAAACTTGGCGGACATTGGAACGGAAAGATACGTGTGACCAGTTTGGTTTTCTCACTAAATATTTAAAATTTTATGATGAGGCGTAAAAGTGAACGAAATAAAGGAAAATCACCCGAAAAAGTGGAGAAACCTAAACGTGGCAGACCTTCTCGGAAGAGGAAGAAGTCTTCATCCTCTTCTCCTGAGAGAACTTCCGCTAGTGAAGATGTTGTTGCAGAAATTCAAGAAACAGTGGAAGTAGAGGCGACTCCAACGTTAATGACTTCCGCAGCTGTGGTCCCTGCACCTACGATTGTACCTTCAGACGACGAAGATACCGAACAGGTCTGGCATGTTAAAGCTTCTGAAAGCTCTGGAGATACTGGAGAAATTCAAAAATTAAAAATTTGTCTCTCTCGCCCGTCTTCAACTCCAGAGAGACCCGACCGATCCCCTCGTGGAAGAAAAAAGTTAAACCGTACATCTCAGCTTGAATTTTCATCTGAATCTTCAGAAGATAAACGTAAAACACGTCATCGATCCAGAAGGGGATCTACTAAAGAGATGACGAACTCTGAGGAAAATATTTCCAGTGACAACGCTGAGAAGGATACTCATATGGGTGATGAAAGTGTGATTCCTATGGAACAAACAGAAAGTTTCGATACACCTACTAATCTAATAGCTGCATCTTCCATAGAAGATAGAGTTCCAAATAAAGAAGAAGAAAAATCTAAAACCTCGAATTCTGATTCTCTAATGCAGATTGAGGAGGCAAAGGTTGTAGATGAAAATATTTCTCAATCTTCACAATTGACTCCAGATATTCCAGGTAATATTTCACTTTTGCAAGAAGATAATATAAATGCTGAACAGGCCAAATGTGAAATCTCAAATAGTGAAAAGACAGTAAATGAAATACCGAGCAGCCATAAATCTATTGCAGAGTCTTCCGATAATGAGATATCACATGGTTCAAATATAGATTTGTCAAATATTGTAATAACAAATAGGAGCACATTGGATTCTGCAATTTCGAACCAGGAGGCATCGAGTAGTACAGTTATATGTGTAGATGTATCGAATACTGTGACTTTAAATAAAGACGCTCCAATCACTATGATTTTGAATTTCGATTCATCAGACAAACCATTGCCAAAAAAATCAATATCAGTTAACGACACGCCATGCAGTGAGACATCAAATATTGAATTTAGAGATACTGAAACTACACCTATTGTTAAAATAGATAATGAAAATTCAGTTAAGATTATAACTGATAGCGAAATGGTAGGCAAGGAAAAGGCAGTGAATGAAAACTTAAATAAAGGAAATTCTCAAGTAGATCCACTATCTATTGAAAATATGGAAACATTTAGTGAATTACCAAAGATTGCCGAAGTTTTGCCAATAAATCAAACTGAAGAAATGATTGATTTGAAACCTCTAAAGCAAACAATAAACATCCCGGTTGAATCTGGCAAAACTCTTAATACTGAAGTGTCCAAAGTAAGAGTAGTTAGTGAAGAAGAAACACATAAAAGTAATAAATCTGATAAACTCGAGGAAACTGTTGAAATACCCCCCACACAGGAAACAATAGAATTTACTTCTACTGGAAATGTACGTAAAAGAAAATGGGGATCAAGATCTTCAAAAGCTACCAAGACGTCTACATTAAGTATCTCTACAGATTCTCTGAAGAATCTTATACCACATGTGGAGCCTGTGAGTGTTGAGGATGTGCTGATGGATGTAAAGCCTAAAGAAAACTATGAGACTAAATCTGATAAAGTCAGAATTGATGATGAACAAAGAAAATCTAATGGAAAGTACGGGGCGCATGAGAAAAAAAGGGAAAAAGATATTTTAGGAAGTATGTCTCACAGGAAAATATCCATTGTGAGCGAGGAAATACCCAAAGAGCAGAGACCTCCAAGTCCACCAAAATATAAAGCATCCTCAATATTGTATATTACTAATTTAGTAAGACCATTTACTCTTCCGCAATTGAAAAATCTTTTACAAAGAACAGGAAAAATAGTAGAAAATGGCTTTTGGATTGATAGAATTAAATCTAGATGTTACGTGCAGTATCAAACTGAAGAGTAAGTGTGATATTCTGTTTTATCATTGCTTCAATTTATATTATACTTCTTGCATGCATCAACCAGGATTCAGAGACGCCATTCTTTATTAATGTTTGTAGAGTTGATCAAATGATTTATTAGGTATAATAAAAAATGTCTACCAATATGGGTGTATTTGCATTTATTATATCTGCAGGGAGGGTGGATTGGTGCACCTGTTTATTATGGAGCTTCAAAAATGTATGCAATTTTTTAAATTTTGTTTTTTTCTATGAGGCATCCTTTTATATGTTTTTATTCTTAAAAACTTGCACAATATCTTTTCAGATATTCTAAAGAGGTTTTGGGGGTCGCTACCAGCTATGAAAGCGTAGGGTTTAATTCTATATAAGTCTGTATTTAAACTGTAAATATTTATTTTAAGCATTTTTTTTTACAAAAATAACATTAAGATTAAAATCAGTGAAATAATTACTCGAAACATTTAAAAATAAATTTAAATATTAGGTCCTTACATATGAAATTGGCGTTTAGTATGGGAGGAACATAAAGCCGATTTTTTTTAATTATAATAGTTTTATTTAATCAAAGTATGTACCATTGCTATCTATGCACTTTTGCCATCTCATAGGTAGTTCATTGATCCCTTTACTAAAAAAACCATTCGGACGAGAATCAATAAAATCTTTGAAGGCGGTTTGTACTGCCCCATCGGAGTTGAATTTTTTCCTTTGCAAGAAGTTATCCAAATTTCGAAAAAAATGGTAATCTGTTGGGGCAAGGTCCGGAGAGTACGGTGGATGTCTTAGACATTCCAATTGAAGCTCCTCTAATTTGGTAGCCGTCTGTTGTGCAGTGTGTGGTCTAGCGTTATCATG